>SAUE01000310.1:5251-19717 GCA_009724625.1 Deladenus siricidicola | reverse complement strand
AAACCCCGATAAAAAAATTTTGATCTCCCCCCCCCCCCCCCCGTCAAATGGTCGTTCTTCCCAAACAGAATTACTTCGGGCTGGAATCATTCGAAATTCGCGCAACATTTATCGGCTATAATAACATTTGTTGGCATACGTGTGTGCATGTATGTAAGTTGTGTGTACGTGTTGTGTGTGTGTGACGCTGATGGATGGCTGTGGGTGACGAACGATCCACAAAGATTTATCACCTGATTGTCACATGTTCACTGAAAAACAATCTTTTAATTCACCTCCTCTTTCAGCAAAATATACATATATGAATATAATTTTAAAAATTTACACAAAAAATATAAAAAAATGGCAAGAAAAAAATCTCTTAAATATTGTATTTGCACACTTTTGTTTGAAATATTGTCCAGCAAATTTTATACAACTTTTTTTCATGGAGTCAAAAGAAAGTTGTTCTAAAAACATCAAAAAAGTCGTCCCTTGCTCCCCCCCCTCCGCTAGGACATTCGCCCATTCCTGCACAGACAAACAAAAAAATTATCAAAAAGCAAAAATAAATAAAGCCCATACCATTTTTGTCTCTGCATCGTTCCGCGTTTTGGGGGAAATAATTCACGCGTAAAACAATTTTCAGCTGTTGGCCGGCGGCGGTGGTGTCATTTTTGCGGTCGACTCGGTTGTGGGCTGTGGCGGCGTAACGCCAACGTTATTCTTCTCCAAATCGCCACCGTCCATCGCCGCTGGCTTGTGCTTAGACAACTTTTGCTGCGACAGCGTTGCCGTTGAATCGAGCGTCTGCGCCTTGCCGATAGCGGCCGCCTCCGCAGCGAGATCATCATCTGCGGCGGCGACGGCATTGCCGACCGTAAGAGGCGCTTTTATTTTCGTCGGCAGTGCTTGTGTGGGCGACTTGGCCGTCGGCGTCGGTGACGTCGCCATCATGTGCATCGTCGAATTCTGGCCGCCGCCACCACTGCCGCCGTGCGCCGTATAGATAATCTGACCGGCGGCGCGCTCCTCCAAATCGCCCTCGTTGTTGAAGCGTAGCGGAAGTTCGTCGGCGTGCATCTTCGGCGCGGTTGACGATGACGTAGACGACCTATATCTCAAAATTCGGTTATTTCCAATTCGACAGTTTTGCAAAAATAAGAAAATTTGAATTTTTCAGTATATTTTTTGCAAAATCTTGAAAAATCCATTAGAAATTGGAAAATATTATGCAAAATCTCGAAAAAAAATCATTTTTGAGAAAACAAAAGTTGAAAAAAAATTCTGAAAACCGAAAAATTATGAACCAAAATAGAGGAAAAATATATTTGAAGATAAATGAAAAATAACAAATTTGTAATTAAATTTAAAAAACTTATCATTGCTCTGGAATTACATCTTGTAAAAATATTAAAAAAAACCAAATATATTTCTAATATAAAAAATTATCACGAAATACCATTCTAAAAATATCTAATACGAAATTCAATACAATATGTTTATATAAATCCCATTCAATATAAATATATAAATCTGATAAAAATCCAAAATACCTTTGTTCTAGGACACGATGAATTATGGAGCGAGCGACGTGAATGCCGCCCGCCTCCGGCAGCTCCAACTCTTTCTCCCTCTTCTTCAAATGGTTCGATACGATTTCGGCGTCGGGATCCGCGCCCATATCTCCGGAGTTCATGATGTCTAAAAAGTTCAGGAGGTCTAAGGAGTTCATAATGACCCCCCCGTGATAATGGAAATTTTCTTCGATTCCCTTCCTACACGTTAGCAAATAAAAAATTTTATTTAAAAAAAATTTGCTTCATAAAATTATTAAAAAAATTTTAAACCGAAAAACGTTTCGCCCTCACTAAACATTTAGCCAACAAAAAAGGCAATCTCACTGTTGATCTCCGCCTCCATCTTCAGCGCCCATTGTCGCTCGGCCTCGACGGCGGCGGGATCGGGCTTGGGCGCCGAGTCGAAGACGACCAGCAGAATCGTCATATTGTCGCGAGAGCCCTTCGAGAGGCAAATGTCTAGCACCTGGTTGGTCAGCTCGGTGAGGCTCGGCGTCACCTTCAGCCGTGAGCGCACCAGCTCGCACAGCTCGTCGTTCTCGACCACATCGAAAATGCCGTCACACGCCAGCACCATGAACTCGTCGTCTTGCTGCAAGCAAAATGGGCCATGAAATGCAAAAAGTCTCAAGAAGAAAATGTGCCAAAAAATATTTAAAGAACAAAAAATAGCGCGTAAAAACAAAACAGAAATAGCGCGTGGATCAATTTTTATAAGAATCTAAGCACCAATAGATTAAAATTTTTAAAGAAGATTTTTTTCCTCGTTAGGCTCTAAATAAGCCTTTGCTTTAGCCTAAAAATTTTGGGTAATTGAAATCTTCTTAGGCTTAGGCTAACAATTTGAGGTCCGAGGTCAGTGGCGTATCTAGAAAATTTTGGAATAAGGAGCATTAAATTTTCCCTTAAATTTTGCAAATGGGGAGGGGACAAATTCCAAAAATTTCAATTTTCACCTCCGATGTACTTAAGAATCCAAAAAAAAAATCTCACTGTTGTGATACAAAAAACACCGGCTCACACAACAAAAAAAAACAAATAAAAATTTAATATATTTAAAATTCAATTCGCAAAAAAATTGTTACAAAAACTCAAATTTTGAAAAAAAAATGTCGGGCCGCAAAATGTCGGCTTTGAGTTTTTGTAAAAAATTTTTTGCGAATTGTTTTATATATAGTAAATTTTTATTGGGCCCCAAATGTCTGGGCCGCAAATGTCGGTTCAGCAAAAAACACCACCCACCAAATTCCTCTCGATGGTGTAAATGTCGGGCTCAGGGCTGACCAACTGCTCGTTCTGCGGCAAATTCGGCACGCTTTTGTACTCAAAGTCCCCGAGCGCGCGCGACACCGCCAGGCTACCGTTGACGCGCTGGATCATCACCGAGCCGCCCGCCTTCTGGATGCGCTCGCGCTCCTTGTCCAGGTAGGGCTTGTGGTCCTGAGTGCCGAACGACTCGCAGCTCTTTCGCGACAGAACGCCCCTCGAGTCGCCTGAGAAAGTGCGAAAAAAATTAGAAGAGCTGGTTGTATGTAACATATGTAGGTGAACAAAAAAGAAAGGTTTTTAGTGCCAAACTACCCCCCTCCCACTATGATATTTACGTTATTATGATATTTATATTATTTATGTTTAAAGTTTAAACTTTAAACATATTGGAAAAAATTAAAAGTATAGGTAATACCAGTGGTAGGTCCAGTATTTTTCCATGGGGGAGGGGGAATTTTTTTCTATTCGTAGTTGTTGGCGCCGCTCCACACCTCTATGGGCAGCGGCGATGACGTTCGACGTAATAGTCAAGGGGGCAGTGGCGAGCCAAGGATTTTTCCAAACAGCCCTAGGCCCGCCACTGAGTAATACCAAATACTGCAATTTTAGTTGTAATATTTCAAAAAATAGTACCTAGATTGGCGAAGAAAATGTACTCGGGCGTCAGAAGCGCGCAAACGGCGGTCGTGCCGCTACGCTCGCGCTCGTCGCCGTGCAGTTTGAGCATACTCTCGTCGAGCTTCATGAAGCCTTTCGTCAGGCCCTCCTCGATGAGCTTCTTGATCTTTTCGCTCATGCTTTTGTCTTTCATTTCCTTTGCAACCTGAAAAAAACTCGAATTTTCAATCGAAAATTTTCGATTTTCGACATTTAAAAATGAACGAAATTTCGAGGTTCTGAAAATTTACGGTTTACGAAATTGAAAATTTCTTTTCGTAGCTATGCGCCTACCCCCCCNATTTTACGCCCCCCCTCATGTTTTGCCCACTCATTTCGGTGAAAAAACCTGTTTAAACTCTTTGGTATCCATGAAAGTGTGCAAGAGATTCTCGGCTGAGTGCAGTGCCACTTTGCTGCCGGCGTGACCGTCGAAGACCGCGAAGAACGACCAGTTCTGAAATGGCGGATGGTCCTTCAGCGAGACGATAATGTGGTGCGCGTCCTCCATGTCGATGCGCCAGCCCTGCATCGACGCCAGCGCGTATTGGAAGGAGTCCTTCACCTTCTACAAGCACAAAAATATACGCAGGAAAATTGTGAGCACTCAATCCTTTCGTGGGTGTACCGACATTTGCGGATCCACTTTGCGGACCGACATTTACGTACCGACATTTGCGGACCATTGAAATTTTTGCGCTTTTCCATTTTTTGCAATCTTTTTTCACTATGCTTGAGCCTTAAGCGAACCTCATATTATGCGAAGTCCGAACCTGAGCTTTAGGCTAAGCCTTAGGTTGAGCCTTAGGTTGAGCCTTAGGCTTAGGCGAGTAGGTAAGTCTGGTGGCTGTGCGGATTTTTTTTCAAGTTTCGAAATTCTGTGTGTAAAAATAACCTCTAAAAAAGTGACAAAAAACTGAAATGTATAAAAATTGCGATGGTCCGCAACGCAAAAGTCGGTCCGCGAATGTCGATGTGCCCCTTTCGTGGTCAATTTTGAGAAAACTTTTTTTTAATAATTAAAAACATCCTTAAAATTCATGAATTTATTTTAATTTACTTCTTGCTGTTCAATTTTCTTGCTGTTCAATGTATCTTCACTTGTCAAACTTTTTTTGAATAAAGAAAATCTCCTGAAAAATTCGAAAAATAAAAAAATGAAAACTAAAACAAAAACTTCCTTGAAATTCTTGACCAAATTTTCTAATTAAATATTATTAATTATGCACAGGTTTCAAAAACAATTACAACTCAAAGTTTTTGGGAACTTTTCATTCATCGTTTCTTTTGTTTTTCTTCTGAAGAAACCCGTTAAGGTGCAAAGAAATGAGTGCAAACGAGAAGTTGGGCCATCTTAAACGAATTTTAAAATTCCAAATTTTGCAATCTTAGCGGATTTCTTGAGAAGAGCGAAACGGAAACCGAATCAACAACTGCGCTTTTCGAGCAAACCAATATGAACTAATATATATATATATATATATATATATATATATAATATATGAATTATAAAAAATACAAAAAATTAAATAAATACAAAATATTCAAAAAAACCTGTTCAAAATACAGCCAAATTCTTATGTTCTTGTCATTCAATTTTGTGAATTCTGGAGAAGCTTCTAACAGAAAAAAGTGTTGGAAAAAAAAATTTATAAAGAAATTTCAAAGCAAAAAGAGGAGATCGAAGCCAAAGTCATTCATACCTGTCCATTGCCGCAATCATTGAACTTTTCAATCTTCGGGTGATCCAAGAACGCGCCCATTGATTGAAACGTCGAATTAGTTGTTAATGAGGAGCGAATTTATGTCAAAAATAAAATCAAATATCACTAAACTTGAGAGAATAATTTGGCAAAGTTAAATGACGAAGAACTTATGTGTAAAGCATTCTAAAAAAAAATTTCTCTGAAAAGAGTCGGTTGAATTGGTTTTTATGGTCAAAAACAATAAAAAATATTTAAAATGTATCAAATAGGCAAGGAAACTTATTTAAAAAATATTCATAAAAATTACAAATTCAAAACGAATTTGTAATGTTATTTCTTGCCAAAATTATTACCGACTCTACCGGCGACGATTTACACCAAGCGACCGATCTCTTGTTATCGCTTACAATAATATTGCGATCAAAAACCAAAAATTGTGCAAAAAGGCAAGGAAACATTCGAAAATTTTCATTAATTTTATGAATAACTTTAATTACACCAAGTAAAAATTATAAATTCGACCAAGTGACCGATTCACCAACTTTACTGGCAATGATTTACCTACTTTACCAAGCGACAACAAGAGACTGCGGGGCTTGTTCTGGCTCGCACAAGGTCAAGAAACAAAACAAAAACTCAAAGAAATGTGCTAATAAAGAAATAATTTCAATTAAAAAACATTCATAAAATGACAAATTCAAAGAGAAAAAAAATTATTTATGTATATTTTTTAACCAAAGTTGAGAATTTTTTCAGTAGCATCCTTACCAACTTTAGCGGAAATGATTTACCAACTTTATCAACCAATAACTATTTGGAAGTTTTGAGACTAATGTGCTTGAATCTTGCTAGCACAAAGTCAAAAAACAACAAAAAGTGAAAGAGATATGCTACTGAAACATTCTCAACTTTGATTAAAAAATATACAAAAAATTGGCAAAATCAAAGCGAAAGAAACACCGGTACTTCTTCAGTCCCCCCCACTTGACTCCCCCCACTCTTCAGTCCCCCCACCCCCACTTGACCAAAATTTTCGCTAAAAGCTCTAACTTTCTTTAACTTCTTTTTCCTCTAAAACGCTACTAAAAGTAATTTAAACTGTTGTTGGAGCTTATAAAAACTATTCCGAAAAGCTCAGAGTTATTGACTTGTAAAAATTTAGTCAGAAGGAGACTGAAGACGTGCCGAAATGCTACTTCTACCAACTTTTACCGGCAATGAAATTTCGCAATTTTTGTGCTTGCTCAAAATGACAAGCCAAAAAGGCACCCGCAACCAAAGCCAAACCACCCGCCTTCCATTGAAGTATTATATTAAAATATTTGGACGTCTGTAAATGATCTTTTTTGCTACTTAGACTCTCAAATTTCGAATTGGACATTCGAATTTCGCAATTTTTTACAGGCCAAACGTCACAAAACATTTCCTTCCTTTCGCACAAAAAAAGCCTTATTTGTTGTGGAAATCAAAAATTGCGGACGAAAATCATGGCACTTCGCCAAAAATTTGAACTTTCGCTGTGGGACGTCTATTGGAAGCAATTATTCAAAGCGCTAGCCGTTGGTTTTCCTTTGTAATTCGGTAAAAATTCAGCAAATTGGTCAAATTTGAAAAAAAATTAATTCAAATTCCCATGCATTTTGAATTTTTGCCATTCGCTTTACAATTCCTAAAAATTCACTTAATTTCCTGTTTTCATATGATCTTTTGCCCATTTATTTCGTTATATAATAAAATTTTAACCAATTTTTTCAAAAATTGGTTAAAATTTTTAATTTTTACATAGGAAAGTCAAATAATTCCCCAAAAAAATCATGGAAAAATTCATCCAATTTTTATTTTATCCATTCTTTGGGTTTAAAAATACAGTAGCAGAATCAAGTTTTGAAACACAAAATATTTATTTCACTGTTACCGTCAATTTTCATGCAAATCTGTGAGTCTTCTTACAATATGTGGGGAGGAAGTCAACAGTTTATATGCAAAAGTTCATTGACACATGTAGAAAAAGTCAGGGGAAAAGGGGAAAAGTTAACATTTTAATAAATGTATAAAAAATTGTGGAAAAAAGGGTAAAAATTATGAAATTTATAAAATAAAATTTATACAAAAAATAAACTTCAAAAAAGACAAAAAAAATTCAATCACAGCAAAAAAAATTGACGCTAAAAAAGCAAATATCACTTACACTAAATAATCGCAAAACAATGTTTCTCAAGTGGTCTCGACACGAAATCGCTCTACGGTTGTCTGCCATTGCGCGTCGCCGATGTGGTCGGGGAAGTCGGTCATTCGACGCTCGTAGAACGTCACGTTGTCCTCGCCGTCCATCAGCAAAATCGAGTGCGATCTGTATATGTATGTAATTTGTCGCAATTCGAGAAATGTAAAATAAATTAAAAATTCTGTTTTGCGCACATTTACCCCAGATTTATCTAATAAACCAGAAAAAATAAAGAAAAATCGTTGTGAATTTTTAAATTTCCACAATTTCAAGAAATTTTAAAAAAACTTTCAAACGGTTTTCTTCAAATTTATGCCGCGCTGTCGAACCCATAAGCCGGAGCCTTAAACTCTTTAAACCGTTAAAGCAAATCTTCGCCGAACTTGTCCGCAAAATGTCAAACCACTGACATCCACAAAATTTCCAAACTTTCTCTTTTCATCTCACTAACTCCGTTCGCGACATCCTCCTTCGAATTTTTAATACTCTTTCTTTAATTCAATGATAAAATGTTTTTTTCAAATTAAAAGAAGCTTCAAAAAATGCGGTTTTTGACTCTTTATCTAATACCAAAAAATATCAATAAATTATAAAAAAAATTCAAGAAAAAATAAAATTTCCTTATAATTTTTGTACAGAATTTTCGTCTACCTTGTACCGTAGCGAGTGGAATCCGGATATCGTACAAAGAGCGAGCACAGCGGTTTGTACATTTCGTCCTCTTCCACTCCCGTCTGAATTTTCAGTTGTTCGTCGGGGAAGGATCTGGAAAAAAGCACAAAAAATTAAACTCCAATTTATGCCTTACACCCGCCTCTTGAATAGAAAAACAAACACAAAACTAAAGCAATTAAAGCCTTCTCCTAAGCCTTTCCCCCCTCCCATACCGTCGCGCATATTGTAGTACAAAATCGCCAGAACCCCCAAAAGGTGACCAAAAAACGTTTGATCGAATTCCCCCTCCCATGAAAAATTCTTGGCAACGCCACCGACCACATACACACACGCCTCACCAGGGGCGTAGCCAAGGGGAGAGGGGGCAGGTGGGGCTATGCCCCCTGAAATTAAGTAAAATTAAATAAAAATTTCACTTTTTTTCCAAACAATAGAAAATTTGTTTGGTATTGGGCCCACCCTCAAAAATTTTTTTCTTGCTACGCCTCTGCGCCTCACTCATAACAAAACGATAGTGACGTTTTAATCATTTAAAAAAATGACACCATTAAAGCCGTGAAATATCAACTTTCTGATCGCCTAAAACTATTAAAAATTAATTTACAACGTTCCGTCCGTGCCGATTTTCAACAATTCCTCCACGAGTTCGTCATCGGAGCGATGAGCGAAATCGAAGGAATCCATCAATTCGGTGAAACGACGCTTTCCGTGCAAAACCTTTTTCAGCTGAATCGACTTGGGACTATTTCCGAATCCATAGATTCCTAAATAAAATGAGCATTAAAGATGAATTTTACCTCTCTATACAGTGTAAGGAGGAGAAGTAGCTACGGTAAAAGAATATGCCGATTTTTTTTATGATTTTTTGGAATTTTAATAATTTTATTGTAAAAATAAAGAGCTCGTTGAAAGCGTTATACACACCAGGGGTGAGAAAATTTTCGATTTTCGGTATTTTTGCCTTTCGATTTTCGAAAAATGGGCCATTTTTTCGAAAATGGCATTTTATTTGGTGCATTTTTGTCAAAAGTTATTTCAAATATCTTAAATCTCGCAATGAATTACATGAAATTGTACATGATTTTCTGCCACAAATGGTTGTGTCGAAAATAAAAAATTCAATTAAAATTAAAAAACCGCCCTTCGGAGTTTCTTTCCTATGGCCTCAAGCCCGGAATGTATTTTCTGATTTTGTTAAAAATTATATTATGAATTTTAAACATTTAAAATGAATGGTACACACCCCCACCCCAACTTTGACTTCCGATCTTTGTAAATAAAAAAATAAAAAACACCGAAAAATGTTCAAAAAACAATCAGCGGAAACGAACCGGGAGGCCGAAATTCGGTGAGCACCTTCGGCACGCAGCGATTCGTCACCGACGCCATATCGTAGTCCCCGTGTGCGTCCCTAAAAGACAATTACCAATAGTTTGAAAGAAAAATTTAGAAAAAAAAATGAGAATTTAAGAAGAATGTTCAACAAATTCCACCTCTTTAGCGCGACGAATTGGAAGCCGTTGTAGCGCTCGGCCGTCGACGCCACCAACGCACAATGGTCCTGAAGGGAAATGCTGCTGCGAAGAAAGTCGTCCACTATTCTTCCTACACACATTTTTGAATCAATTAATTTAAAAAATTTCCCATGGGAAAAGAATTCCTAAGTCCCAACCCACACACCCCACCGTCTCCACATTTTCGAGGGAATCACAACAAAATTGTATGAAAATTTTTATCGACCCAAGCAAGCTGTTCCAATCAGTCCACCAGGAATTTTCCGCGAGAGAAGAGTGATTAGATATTAAAAATATTTTTTGAAGGAAAAAAATTTCAATTTTTACATAGAAAAAGCAAAAAATTTCCAAAAAAAAATTATCCATGGTGAGATTGAGACTCCGCCCCAAATCACCCCCCGGCGACGCCACTGGTTCCAATAAAAATTATTGGGAATAAACGTTAATTTCACAAAGATTAGTTTTGGACTAAGCATTACTTCCACCAAAAACACAAACAATTTGTTTTTGAATTGCTCATAAACATATCAGCAAAGAGGACAAATTTCTAACCTCTGCTCGGCACGGAGCCCCGAGCGAGTTTTACGGCGCTCGGCTCGGTGATCGACAACAAATTGCCCACGTCGCCACGACGATTTATGCCCAGCCAGGTGCCACGCTCTTCCGCATCCTCGTCCCTGCCTGCAAGAAAGAAAATCAATGACACCACAAAAAAAAGTCCATTTGCGTCACCCACCGGCCAACACGTCGTCCTCCCACGCCAGTTTCGACGTCTTCCGCGCGAAAGTCTCGTCGCGATTGTTGAGAATGATAAGCTTGTACTTTCGACCCATCAACGGTCCCGACACGCCATTCCGAAACGCCAAAAAGGTCACACACATTTTCTTTTAGCGCGCTATACAAATTACAAAAGTCTTTAGAGGACCACAAATTTGAATTTTTAGCTTTTAAAAATATTTCTCAAAAGCTGATGGCACAAACAATTTAAAGAAAAAAACATTTGTAAATTAAAAATTTTTTATTAATTCGAATAGCAAAAAAATTAGTAGAGATCTTTAAAACAATAAGTTACACTGAACATTAAACAATGGTAATCGCTAAACCTATCCTTTATAACACATCATTCCGAAAAAATAATTTTAGATTAATACAAATAATTTTTATTATTTCCGGTGGCCGGAAAAAATAAAAACGAAAATATTTTATCCATAATTTTGGCACCAAATATCCTTTTTTTTGCTTTTTTACTTTAGAATTGCCTGTTAAGGCTTTTTTAGTCTGGATCCTGGACATTGTGCTGAAAGTAGTGTGACGGCGCCAAGAATTTTTCATCGAGCGGGGAGCGGGTGGGGGGAATCAAACAAAAAATTATTTTAAGAGAAAAGTTCAATCGCCAAAATTTCAATTTTTACGTGGAAAGAGGCAAAAATCGTAGAGAGGAATTCCACTCCCTCACGGCGACGCCACCGACGTCCGATAGCATTACAGTAAATGCGTGTTCCTAGACATACGAGACTAAATTTGTTCACAAAAAAAGTAATTACCGAAAAAAAGAGCAAAGGCTTTCGGAATTCAATAGAGAAGAGAGATCATTCACTTCTTCACGAAAAAGAAATAAAACAAAAACAAAGTGTAATTCAAAAACGATTAATAATTTGTGCATTAAAATTTTTCAAAATTGCTTCAATTCTTGGACTCAGAACTATCAAAATTAATAGATCAGGAGGTCAAAAGCTATGACATTTCCCTACTCCCCGAAAATCCTATTTTAAAATTTTTTATTCTATGTTTCCAAAAATGGCCCCGCCCCTCCCCTGACTGCGCCTCCAAGGTATCGTATGAAACAATTTCTAAAAACCCACAAAAATAACATATCGCAATGAGAGATCAGACCGTCGTGTTGTCTAGCTATCGTTGGTGGGTGGCTATCGTCGACGCCACACGAATCGCGCCATTCTCGTTCGCGTCAAGTTGAATGAGGCGCTTCGCGTCGAGATTCAAAATCGAGTCGGCGATGACTTGCGCGCTTTCGCGCAAATAGCCGCCACTCGTCACCATCGCTATGGGTATTTCGCGGGAGCGCGCCGCGGCGAAAACGAGCTCGTCGCGCTCGATGATCGCCGCGCCGCTCAGATCCATGCGGCCGAGCGGGTCGTGGCTGAGGCAGTCTGTGCCGGCGTTGTAGATCACCAACTCGGGCGAAAACTCCTCAAAGGCCAGCTCCAGCTCACGCTTGAGTTTGCAAATGTATTCCGCGTGAGAGACGCCGCACTTCAGTGGTACGGCTCGGCGAATGGCCTCTGAAGAGTGAAAGAGGCAATAGTGGTACATGTGAACCGGGGAGAATAGTAGTACATTTATGTATAAAAAAGAATATCAAAAGTAAATACTAAATAGCTGAAAAATAATAAAAAAAATACGAAAAATTTTATTGACAATAAATTATCGTTCAAAAAGGTGACAGTAAAATGATTTATATTCCAAAATAATTAAGGCGCAGGCCAGGTTGGCCTCCTGTCGCCGGAGGCGACCTTTAAAAAAAAATCTAAAAGCGGAAAGTTTTTTAATGCTAAGAGGCAGAGTTACAAACATTCGGCTACCTAAAGAACATTTTCAACAATTTTTTCCTCTTCAGACTGAGTACTGAGCACAGTTATACATATGTAGACAGAGGGAGAAAACCCGGAAAAATACCACAGAACAACCCAAAAAATACCTTTCGCTTTAAAGTCGTGCGGATAAATGGAGGCGTTAAACATATCGAAAATGTAGACGTCCTCGTTTCCTTTAAAGTCGCGTTCGTGACCGTTTCCCTGAAACCACAAATCCATTAGACAGTTAGAAACAAATGTATTAAAAAAATACAAAAAATTTTCTCAATAGACCCTCCAAAGCATACCTCGCCATTGCTTAATCCGAAGATGTGCAGGCAGGGAGCGTCAAAACGACTTATATAAAACTTTTTTTTAACTTTTTTTGCTTGTAACTAGCTTAAATTCAATTTTTTTGAATTTTTTAAGCACTGCTTATGCTAAGCATTATGCTTAAATTTCAATTTTTAATCAAAAATGTCTTAAATTCTTAAATTTTGATGCCGCAAAATTAAAATCTGAATTCGAAGGTCGTTTTTCTACAGAAAGACCTAATTGTGGAATTTTTGGCTCAAGATTTTCGATAAATTCGAAATTTGAATTTAAGCCAAAAATGAAATTTGAAATTCAAATTTGAATTTTTCAACTTTGGCATTTTTTATTATCGAAAATCTTGAGCCACAAATTCCACATTTTGGTCTTTCTGTAGAAAAACGACCTTCGAATTCAGATTTGAATTTTGCGAGTGCTTAAAAAATTCAAAAAAATTTGAATTTAAGCTAGTTATAAGCAAAAAAGTCTTAAAAATGCTTAAAAACATTGATTTAAGACGATTTGACGTTCCCTGTGTGCAGGGAAAAGAGAGATACCTCCTTAAAAATGGTCAAAAAATTCTCCCATTAAAAATCCTGGGCCTGCCACTGCCACCTTGACTATGTCGGATGTCATCGCCGCTGCCCACATTCTTTTGGAAGAGGGGAATGGGTGTAGCTAGTAGTAGTTGTAGGTAGGTAGGTGGGGCCATGCCCCCCCCCCACAAAAAATGAAATTTTTGGAACAAAGAGAGCGTCAGAAAAACTCTCCCCTGACCAAAACTGGCTGAGTTATGGCGCTTTAAAAATTTGAGGACCTTCTTTTGACCTTGGCCTCCACCCCCCCCCCGAAAAAATTTTCTGGTTACGCCTCTGGGGAGGGGGAGATACAGTATGAAAAAACAACTACAAATAGCTGTGCCGAAATCTCTGCAAAATATTTAGAACAAAACTAGCGGAACCTGATGCGCGTCCAAGTCGACAATCATCGCGCGGCTAATAAACGCGCCGAGAAACAAGAACTTCAGCGCTAGCGAAATGTCCGCGTAGACGCAAAATCCGCCGCCGCGCTCGGCGCTGGCGTGGTGAAAGCCGCCGCCGACGTTCACCGCCCAGCCGAAGGTGAGCGCCAGCCGCGCGGCCAGAATCGTGCCGCCGGTCTGGTAGCGCATCGCGCGCAGCAGTTTTCGGTTCGAGACGCAGTAGGGAATCAGCGCGACCACCTCCACCTCGACGATCCTCGCCAGCTTGCAGGGGCATTTCAGGGAGCGCAGATAGCGCTCCGTGTGCACGAGCCTCAGGTCGTCGTCGGTCGGCTCGCCGGGATCGACCACCGTGTCCGGGTGGAGGCGACCGCTTTCTTCAAAAAAAATTTATTGATTCTTGGATAGAGCCAAGGTATTGGATAAAGCCTAAGCAGTGAAGACCCTGCCAAAATACGCTTCCGAGAAGGGCAGAAATTTTATGTGTGAAGGAGAGAGAAACTTGGAATTCTTTTTACCGAGAAACTCGCTTAATTTTAAACCAACGGTTAATCTCCTTCTCTAGCGCCCATGTTAGAGTGTCGAATACATATAAGATTTCAGAATGGAAAGGGGGAGGGCAAAAATTTTGCATTAAATTTAAAAAATTGTATTAAATTGGGGAACAAAATCCAAAATTTCAAGTTTTTTTCATTGTTTTAGCGCTTAAAAAATCGTTTTTTTATGTGGGTCAAGAACCGCAGTTATTAATTACACCAATTTTTACTCCTCTTATCTCGACAGACAGAAACCGGGAAAATATCGCATATGCATCAGGGTTGAGCGGAAGGAAAAAATTTCAAATTCGGAAAGGCTTAAAAACAGCCGGCTTAGCCTTCATGGTTTAACTTTTTAGAAAAACTTCCGAATACCGGCTTCGAATAGCGAAAAATTCGGAATTCAGAGGCTCAAAACATCCGGAATTCCGCCCAACATTA
>SAUE01000309.1:40106-57619 GCA_009724625.1 Deladenus siricidicola | reverse complement strand
GCTGTTTTGGTTGGTAACCATCAACTATAGCCAAGATTTTACCAAATTTTGAATTTTCTTTACAAAAGTAAAATTGTGTTTACTCGGTTTACTTGAAAAATTTTGTTCTGATTCATGAAATCATTTTAATTTTAGTGGTTGGACTCCAATTCCAGACTTTGACGCAGGCCCGAAAAAATTGGAATTGGTTTAGAAAATTTAAAAATAAATGCGAACTTTGTAAAACAACGCATTTTCAAAATCCATTTCAACTTTGAATTTCCGTTTCAAGTTGATATTTTAATTCAAATTGAAAATTTAATTTAAAAATGATTTCACTTTGCCATTTCTTCTTTTCGCTGAAGTGAAATGGTTTCACTTTGCAATTTTACTTTGACCATGAATTATTTCATTACATTTTTCATGAAATATTTCACTGAAATGGAAACACTGAGATTAACCAATTTATAATGATATGGCTTAGCTTTGTTAGGCCAATTTGATTTTAGATCAAATACTAGCTTGAATTTCTCCACTGGTGTTTACAGCTTACGCCTGTGCTCAGTGTATGCTGATATTGGGCTTAGATTTGCTAGACCAATTTAATTTTAGAATCTTGCCTTTCCCAACGTTTATTAGGCAGTGCTTTTACTTGAATACAAAATGACTTTGATGACTTCGTCACTTATTTTCACTGAATCATAAAAACTCGAGTTTTTTTAATAAAAATTGAAAGTTCTTTTAAACTATTCTTAGCTTTTTTATTTATTTTTTAAACAAAAAATTTGAAAATGCTGAGTAAAAAAATAAACGAGAAAATCGAAAAGCTCGGGAAGATGACTCCGGTATCATTTTGGGCAACTTTTTTCACATTTTCGCGAGTCGCCACTCTTGTTTGTTATTTATTTTGATCATTTTTTCACCAATCATTTTGAATTTTTTTACGAAAACTACTTAAAAACACAAGCATAAGTAAGAAAAAGTTTTAGTTTTTGTGGAAAACTCGTTATTGATTAAACTTAAAAAAAAATTTTTTTTAATAAAAAAAGGCAAAAAAGGGAATTGAAAAAGAGTTTTTAAGTGTAGGTGTTGTAGAAATTTGCAAGGGCTTTTAGGATCTTTTTTCATTTTTTCCTATTTTTTGTGCATCAAGAAAAACCGGTTTCAAACAAAAAAATGTAAATTTTTCGTCTACTCTGAGCGGACGTTTTTATCAAATTTCCAAGAACTGAAAAAGTTTTTAAATATCCTAAGTGCTCATACATACTTACGGAATAATAACCTCAGTAGGATATAATAGCGCTCTAAAAAATTCATACCTAACAACTTTGCGTAAGAAGCTTAACGCTTAAAATTCAGATCGATTAACTAATGGGAACAAACCTAAAAATGGAAAATTTTTGTACCACTTTCTGAACCAAATGTAGCGGGAGGAGGTGTTGTAGCGTTATACCGAAAATTGTTCATTTTCGCGTTACACCGAAAAATAAAAACGTAAAAACGTCTTTGTGTACTGCATCTTCACGGAACGTATACATATGTACAGAAATGTGTTTTACGTAAACAAACTTATCTGTTTTGTATAGATCTCGTGGATACCTTCAAAATAACAATAAACCTTAAGTACTTCTATGAAGAAATTCAAAACTTAATACTGGAAAAGTGAATTTNGTACCAAAATGGAGCATTTTCTTCATTGGACCATACTCTGAAAATGCTCGGCTGATTTTATATAAAAATTCAAAAAAAATTCAAAAAGACTTTTATCATTTTATATAATGATTTTTTTCAGATTTTTTTGAAATTATAAAAAAATATGTAAGTTAAAGGTATACTGCATTACCAATTTTCAAATATCAAATCAAACAAATTCGAGAGCGCTCAATAGCACTTAAATTTTATCAAGAAAGCTCGTTTGTTATTGTAAAATGAAAGTATTATTTGGTGAAATAAATTTCTGTAAAATGATACCAGTTAATGCATGAATTTTTTGTTTAATTATATGGTTTACATTATAATAGTAATGATCGTCTAAATTTTTTAAACGTTTGTTTATACTACGTGTGGAATTAGTTTGATTGTCGTAAAAAAAGCGAAAAAAAACGAAAAAAAAACTTTTTGTTTTTTATTTATTGAATTGCTTATGTACACTTTCTAGGTGTTTTTGTATGAAATCATTTATTGACTGTTAGCATTAAAAAATTTTCCTTTAACAATATTGGACCTATTTCAGTAGATTATTTTGTATAATATTTAATTCAAAAGTTGATGTTAATATATTTTGGTTAGAAAAATAAATCAACGTTTTAACGCATTTTCGATCACTTCCCATAACTTATATTTTATACGTTACAACAGACTATGTCAATCTATTTAAAAAGAAAAAAATATACATATTTTTTTGTATATATTTTTTTCACGTCGTAGAATTCATTAACCATCCGAATGTTTTCGATTTATTTCGTCTAGTTCTTGTAATATTCTTATTTTGCTTTTATTGAAAAGTGAGCATTTGATTTGATTGAAAAAAAATATTGTGCGCAAAGACCGCAAATGTAGAGAGCTACCATAATGTCTGCTCATTTACTTTAGTCATATATATATATATATATATATATATATATATATATATATATATATATATATATATATATATATTCTTTTATTGAAAAGTGAGCATTTGATTTGATTGAAAAGGCTTAGGCTTAGGCTTAGGCTTAGGCTTAGGCTTAGGCTTAGGCTTAGGCTTAGGCTTAGGCTTAGGCTNATTATTATTACAATTTAATAAATAAATTTTCGAAATATAAAAAATGAATGTCACTTTTCAACATTATATATTTTTACCTCCGTTAATCATTTTTCATTATAAGATTTACATTCAATTTTTTACTCAGCTTTGTCTTTTGTTTTTTTTTCTCTTTATTTTGGTTCAATTAGCCAAATTAATTATTTAGTATACATACATAGTCGCGTTTGAAATGAAAGGTCTATTCTGCTGTATTACGCCGTCAAAAAAAGATTCCGCTACGGATTTTACTACATTTCTTAAAAAACGTTCTATGGGGTAAATTTCAAAGCCATTTATTTATTGATTATTTTCAAAAATAAAAAAGTTTTTCTAAGCATCAATATTTATAGTTTTTCATTTTTAAATGTATTTTAAGCGAATACATTGCAGATGCTTAGACCTGGGACGACAACGATCGTCAAGTGAGAGGCAAATGCTCGAGGCAGCATATTTACGACTTGTTTCGTTACCGGATAACGTAAAAATTCTCGACGATGTATATAATATATATTTATTTCTTGTTTCTTTTATTATTTGTTTCTTTTTCAAACTAACACATAACACATCGCTTTCAGTTTTTAGATAATCACAATAATCCGTCAACATTATTAGACGTCGCTCAAAGATCACAAAAATGTTCAAGGCGCGATGCATATACCGAAAAAGATCAGTGTACTGAAAATTTATGGACTCCTGTAAAAGCAGGTTTTTATTAATTTACGATTGGTCCAAGAAAAAATTTACTGCCAGAACTAATGGAAATGCTTTTAATTCAAAGTTTTTTTTATGAAATTTGCCAGTTAACGTAAACGAAAATTAAGTAGAGCTAATTGAAATATAAATAATGTTGGTCCTGGCACGAATGTTTTTCAATTTCTAGTAACATTTTCCTCCTCTAGCAAAGAACTGGAGTTCGACTTCACTCTTACTTTACGTTCGGACCAGGTCATTAAAATAAAGTGAAGCGCTTAATTTCGCCACTTTATTTTTTTCGATAAAGTGAAGTGATTAATTTTATCACTTTATTTTTTCGATAAAGTGAAGTGCTTCATTTCGCCACTTCACTTTATCGAAAAAAATAAAGTCCACTTCACTTTCTAAAATTAATTTTTCATGGAAACTCTGAAAAAAAGAACGTCAAAAAAAGATCGTCAAAATACGCGTTGAATGATATAATATGTATATCTCAGCTACCAGTAGTCCAAATTCGTCCAGATTACGTTTTGCCGTCTTAAATTTACATTTTTGGGATAATTCTAACAAAAACTCTTTAGCTGTTTATTGGCCGGGATAATTTTCGAAAAACAATGCGAATGCAAACGGCGGCCATTGTTTACTTTTTGAACTTTGGCTCTTACATATTTATGAATTTTTGGCAGTTTTTCAAAATTTTGCAGTTATAGATTTTGTGAAAGAATTGTATGAAGAAATTTTATGAAAAAATAAGTTTGTGTCCAAAAAATGTCCAGAAATTAACTGTTCTATGAAAATAAATTTTTTATAGAGAAACAGTTGCTGCGTACGGAAAACAATAATGGCAACGTTTCTCTATCGGTAAACAGTTCAACACACACTACAAGTCTCTTTCATACGGTAATGGCATTAGAAGCGTTAGATATGTTAACTTTGGGTGCGAATTCACGTCCCGTAGGTCGTCACCCGGCGTTTGATGCCGACTGTGGTGCGTGTCGCTGCCGTGCTCCCGCTGAAAATTTCGCTCATGAGCATTTGAAAGTGGTGTCCAATACGCGCCTAAAACTGACCCCATTAAAAACTGTGCTAAATCATGGTGGAAGTAATATTTTTAGTGTAAAAAGTGAGAATTCAAAAAATAAGAATCCAACGAAAGAGACACAATTGGGAAGTGGAAATTTACGCACAGGCCGTACTTTCGGTGGTGGTAGAGAAAGCGGACGACAAATGAAGGGATTGTCCAGTTTTCGACTTGCTGGCAAATAGAAACTTTTGTAGATTTGTGTTTTATTATTTGTAAAAAAACTTTAAATACAAAGTAACACATACAAAGAAAGTATCACAGAATTATCTCAATGAATTACGACAGGAATTTGTATTTCCAAATAAAGTTTCTGGAATACAAGAAAAACAACAAAGATGAAAAGACACAATAAAAACAATTAAGAGATACATAAATGAGAGACAAAAAACGCAAGAAAGATAAAAAGAACTGCACGTTTAGTTTAAAAGAATACCAATTTGGTACACAAATTATATAATTGTTATCATGACTTCGCGTGAACCCAGTGGTAAAAAAATTAACGAGCTGCTATTTTTCAGTAACTTAAATAATTTTCTTAATAATTTTTAATAAATTTCATATAATAAAAAAAATAAAATAAAAAACAAATAAATTTCAGTAAAATATTATTCAAGAAAAATGTAAGCCAACTGTAAATGCTTCATCTATTTTTCCGTTACAGGCGACATTTCCTACTAGCCCACCCTCTTATTTTCTTTATGAACTCACATCACCGCCAGTGCTATAAGGTGCATCCAAAATGCATCGAATGCAAAATTTATTTTGTTGGATTCAGGAAATAGTCTTTAGAATTTTAGAATAATTTTGGATTCAATGGATTCAAAAAATTCATTTTGAATGCAAAAAGGATAAAAAAAGCCGAATTCAAATGAATGCAAAAACAATGTGTTTGAAATGCGTTTGGATCTGCGAATGCATTTTTGATGCATGTTACAGCAGTGATCACATTCCCAAAACACCGTTTAATCTACGCCAAGTGCATTATCCTCGAATTTAATATTCAGGAGGGGGTATCAAATTGGAATACAATTTAAAATTGATACACAGTAAAAATTGGTACACACAATTTTACACAAATTGTTTTTTGTGCATTTAAAAAAGTAAATTAATGCTCAATATTAAAAATGTCATCGAAAAATACGAGCAAGATAAAAAATGAAGTGGTGATGAAGCAAAATATGGTAAGCATGATCCTGTCTATCAGGTTTGCGAAATATTCCCACTCCATAGCGCACCTAAATTTTTTTCCTTCAAACTCATAATTATCAATGTGATATTAAATTTGTCATTATAATCAGTGATTGGAAAGTTCGTGAAAAAAATTCACGTCGTGAACTTGGTCCATGAACCAAAAGTTCATGTTAAAGCAAACTTTTTTCGGTTCATGAAAAAAAAAGTTCACGTTAAAGCGAACTTTTTTCCGGTTCGTATTTTCATTTTTAACATGAACTTTTTTCATGTTTCCCGAAAAATAAGTTTTCGAAGACACAAGAACTTTTTATAATTTTTCCAAAAATAATTCCTTCATGGCAAAATTAGGACCCGCGCCTGTTTAGAACAATAAGTAAAAGTGAGGAAAAGATGAAAAAATCACTTTCTTTTATATAAGCCATAAGCCACGCCCACTCCACTTCAAATTTGATTTCAAAAAATGCGCGCATAAAAGATTTTTTTCTCACTTTTAACTGTTGTGATTTTTTTCTCACTTTTAACTGTTGTTCTGACCAGGCGCGGGTCCTAATTTTTTCATGAAAAAATGCTATTTTTGGAAATATGAAAAAAGTTCTCCTCTCTTCGCCAACTTTTTTTCGAAACATGAAAAAAGTTCGTGTTTACATAAACTTATAAGATGAACCGGCAAAAAGTTCATGTTTACATGAACTTATAAAATAAACCAGAAAAAAGTTTGTGTTGACAAGAACTTTATCGGTTCTTTTTCATGAAAAAAGTTCAGTTTATGAACCTTTTCCAATCACTGATTATAATACTAATTATGCCAATGAGCATAAAATAAAACATTAGACTTATTTTATGTTTCACTGCTCTGGAGTTTCTCTTTATATGGAACTCGTATTATTCATGTAAATTGATGTGTACTGTTCAAGTCATCAGTTTAAATCAAATTGTTCAATTTCTTTGTTAGTTCAAATTAATTTTTAATAATTCAATCTTATTTTTTATTTAAAAAATTGCCGTTACATTTTAAACTTAAAAAACAATCTTCAATTTGTTTTAACTTGCAATTTAGTTTTTTTTAAACAAGTGAAACACTCTCTGTCTCACACATTTGTTTTCATTGTTCTTGTTGCTTTTGCTTATTTTTATGGAACTCGTATTTAGTGCTGGGACTTGAATCCGTTTTGAATCCGATTGAATCCGGATTCAAACAGCGGATTCAAAAGTTTGAGGCTTTACAACTTTATCAATTTGTATGTTCTCCTATATAAATAAATATAACATTCGATTCGCCTTGACGAGATCTCTCTTCATGCGAGGTCAAATTCGGTTTTTATGCAAAATTAAGCAAGTGATTTAGGAAAAAACAGGGTTTGATTGGCAAATTTCGGAATTTGTTTTTAACGTCAATAAATGGCCTATCTAATGCAAAATAAATTAAAACTACGAATTTGTCAATCAAATCCTGGTTTTTCCTAAATAAACCACGTATAAAGAGGGATCTCGTCAAGGCGAATCGAATGGTATATTTATTTGTATACAAAACATACAAATTGACAAAGTTGTAAAGCCTCAAACTTTTGAATCCGCTGTTTGAATCAATCGGATTCAAAGTCAATCGGATTCAAAACGGATTCAAGTCCCAGCACTGCTCGTATTTGATTGGAAAAAGTTCGTAAACGGAATTTTTTTCATGAACCAAAAAAGTTTGTCAACATGAATTTTTTAAGTTTATTTTATAAGTTCATGTAAACAAGAACTTCTTTCTGGTTCATTTTATAAGTTCATGTAAACATGACATTTTTTCAGTACATATCTTACCGTCTCATCATTTTTTGTTTTTTAACAATTCGTGAATTGTCGTGTAGAGCTCGATTCTTACGCGCAGCGATGCCGGTGCTTAGAAATTCAACGGCGTCGACGATTGTTTCCCGACGTCTACGTTCTTTTCGCTCTCGCTCACGCATTTGACGTACATATTGTTTTGTTACTGATGCAATACGCCGTTCGTAACGATATGCGCTGGATGCGCTCACCTGTGATGACATTGAAGACAGTAGTCCTAGTGTGTCTGTGGGCAACTAAATAAAATTTAGTTGTGTTACATACATATGCTTGAATAAAGTCGCCATCATTGTTTCTATAGTATGTAAATTAAAATTTTGAATACAACATTTTATTATTTTTTTGCTGTAGCAAACGTAAAATGATAAATTAAATTCTTTTGCAATGAACAGAAACGTTTAACAATGAGTTCAAATTGTAAAAAAACTTTAATAAAAGATTGACTGATTTTGAATATTAAAATAGTTTTATTTCTAAATTACTTCATTGGTGCCCATGCTCTCCAATAGAATTGGGTCTGAAAAGTCCGTTGTATCAGAGCGTGTCTCGTTTATGACACCGTACTCCGTCCAGAGTTCAATTAAGTTGGCTGATGGTCTCAAAATTGTGGTCCATACTGCATGATTTGTGCACATCTTTCTGAGCGATGATGGTAGCGGTCTAGCATAATGCTTTTGACTGTGGATAAAAAGCACTAGCGTGGCCATCATTGTTCCAACTACGATGACGAAAATTATAACCATGTAGTACCATCCTGTAGTTAATTTAATTTTTTGATTAATTTATATTTTTCCTTCTTTTATAATTCCAGATAAATGAATAAATAATAATATTATTGTTAATATATAATTTAAAAAACTTAATTTTGTTAAGCTAGGCTTACAATCAAAAATTTTTGGGGTTTGCTTTTGCAACATTTGATAAAAGAAGTTTCAATTTATGAAATTAATATATTATTTTTAAACCATGCATAATAGACTAATTTAAACTTTTAATTGAACTTTAATCTCGTTCGTGTTTAAGGAAAATGCCTGAATATAAACGGGCCAAAGACTAAACGGTCCATATATTTTTGAAACCCAGAAAGTTGTAATTAGAGATTATTTTTTGTGATAAGTAGAAATTATTTTTTGTGAACTACATAGAAATTTAAACATTTTTTCATTCATGAATATTGTCATTTTTTTCGTTTGGTTTACAAACATTGTAATTTGCTAAAATATACGCGCGTGGTTAAAAGTGGTTAATGCGTTTCAAACCACATTAGTATACTTATTTTTAGTATTTTTCTAATAAAATAAAATACACCGAAAATATCTTGGCTCTCCACTGATCTTTTTTTTATCAAACTCAGTTTTTTTTGCACAGCCGGCGATTACACTTTTAACTAAGGGTGGCTCGGACCCACTCTTTTTCCAGGCCCGGCGCAGCCCGAAAGGTTTGAGCCCGGTCCGACCCGGCCCGCTCATTCTTGGGCTCGGCCCGGTTAAGCCCGGCCCGGATGGGCCCGGTTGGGCCCGAAAATTTTTTAACATGCAAAATAATTTTATTAATTTGTATGTAATTGAAAAACTTATTTAAAATATTACATTCTCTTAATTTTCATTTTTCATGTTAAAATTTTTGCATATTTATTCAATTTTTGCTTCACTTTTCAGATTTTACATTATTTTAATTGTAATACGACAAAAATTAAAAATTTTCGTATTATAAAAATTTCAATTTAAAATTGTTAAAAATTCAAATTTGACATATGTAATTTTTAAAACTTTATGGCAAAAAAAAGATTCTTGATTATATCTTTCACAATTTTTAAACTTTTTACTAATTTAAATGCACAGACAAATATTTTGTTATATTATTTCATTGTGCATTTAAAGTTAAAAAACCAAATAATACATGTATTGAAAATAAAATCAAAATGGCCATTCGGTTAAAAAAGTAAAATTTATTTGCTCATGTCATTAATCCTTAAAAAACCCAAATTTTAAATAAGTTTTGCAATCACATACAAATTAATAAAATTATCTTGCATGAAAAAAAATTGTGGGCCCAACCGGGCAGGTCCGGCCCGAAAGTTTTGGGCACGGCCCGCCCCGCACATACATGGGCCCGGCCCGACCCCCGCGAGCCACCCTTATTTTTAACATTATTTTTATTACATCCGGCCCTAACGGGAATTTGCAAATGTGAGTTTGGAATATATGTAAGAAAATTTGATATATTTGGACATTTTGCGCACAAACGCGACTTTGGACAAATTCAGCGTTTCCATTTTTTGAACTTCGTTTATTCCCACACTTTTATTTAGATGGCCGTCATTTAAATGTGAATGGCTGTAAAGTGGTGCGCTTGGCCTGCCCGAAAGCGGAATGACGAGAGCTATCGATTGACTTCAAAACTTTATTGATTCGTTGCGTCTTCGGCCAGATTTTTCAAAGTTAAAGTCTAAACTTCAACTTCATTTTCAACTCGAAGTTGAAGTTGAATTTTAGACTTCAACTTTGAAAAATCTGGCCGAAGACGCAAGCAATCAATAAAGTTTTGATGTCAATCGATAGCTCTCGCTTCCGGGCAGGCCAAGCACTTCACAGCCATTCACATTTAAATGACGGCCATCTAAATAAAAGTGGGGGAAAAACGAAGTTCAAAAAACGGAAACACTGGACACATTTAACACAAACGTGACTTTGGACACTTTTCGCACAAACGCTAGTGCACCGTTTATTACTACATTCAACGATTTAAACGGAAACAATAAGAAATACTGCAAAAATAAAATTACGGAAAAGTCCATATAATAAAAAAGTTCATACTGCCATGAACAAAAAAATAAATTTAAAAAGTTTATGTTGCCAAGAACTTTTTTCAATTTAGTTTACGAAAAAATTTCATTTTTCATTGTTTGTTTTTTGAACGTACTTTTTTACGTTCTTCATTGTTTTCTCATACGTTTTTAAATTTGGTTGTCCAAATGGTGATGCGACATTTGCGGACGAGACATTTGCGGACGACATTTGCGGACGACTTTTGCGGACGACTTTTGCGGACGACACACTTGCGGACGACATTTGCGGACGGGACTTTTGCGGACGGGACATTTGCAGATGGGACATTTGCGGACGACACTTGCGGACGAAACAATTTTTCCAATTTTTTAACTTTCAGATTATGTTCAGATTATGTTTGACCAATTGAAGTAAATGAACAAAAGAAGAGAAGTATGCTCAGATCGTGTCCCCGCGAAATGCAAATTCACGAACGAAATGCAGAAATCACGAAATGCAGAAAGTAGAAGCTCGGTTTTTCCCTGGTATAGTAGGTCTGCCTAGTAGGGATTCAGTGGTCCGATCGGTCTGAAACTTTCACGATCCTCGTCCCAACGCTATAAAAGCTTAACGTGAATGTTTCAGCCAGATCGGTTCACGGGAACATACCCCAGCTGCTGCAGGTTTTGACCGAAAAAACGGTTAGACGTTTTATGTCCCTTTTTTTGGAAATTTTTTTGGACAGATCGGATTACTGTAGCCGGAGATACGGTATTGGCGTATTTGGGCTATAACTCTGTATTGGTTATGTGAAACCTGTCGATGTCTATACTCAAAACGATGCACTTGACGAGATGAATTTCACGATGGTTGGGGTATAGCGACGCTCCAACACTACTGGGGGGCTCGGAATTTGGCTTAGCGTTTAACTCCTATCACTTCAGCCTTAGGCGAGTCTCGTAATAGGGAGCCTAAGCCTTAGGTTTAGCCTGAGCTTTAGGCAAGTCTTAAGAGAGTAAGCATTTATTTTGATTGGTGGCTTTGTAGGCAACTGACATTTGAATTAGCTGGTTTCAGTAAAATGCTTTTACTTGCAATAATATTATTTTGCGTCTTATTTTGCGAAATAAATTTTTGGGAAATTTCATTTCTCTCATTCAAACATCTGAATTTTTTTCTAATTTTTAAAATTAATAAAAATTAAAAAATTGTTTCGTCCGCAAATGTCCCGTCCGCAAAAGTCTCATCCACAAGTGTCGTCCGCAAGTGTCGGATCCGCAAATATCCGTCTGCAAATGTCGCAGTGCCGTCCAAATTTAAAAACTTAAATCCAAAACTCCAACCTTCTTACTTACCCATTAACGGCACATAGCTGGATGTGCTAGGCATTTGATTACAAACCATAAGCATCATTACAGACATTGTCAGCAACTAAATTAAAATTTTTGCATTTCAGTAGTAAGGTGTAACAAAAATAAATTCCGAAATGTTGAAAATTGAAAGACTTTCGTGATTCCGAAAATCGAAATAAATATTGCCAGAAAATGAACATTTTAATTATAAAAAATGACACTTTTTTTACAAAAAAATGTCTATCTGTTAAAAAATGTTATTAAAGTAATATTCAAAGTAATAAAAAATGAAAAATATTGAAGTTTAAATCGACAGTTTCAAAGTAAATTTTTCCAAATTCATTTCTACCCGTACGTAAATAGGAATCAAGAAAGAAAAAAATCGGCGCGCAAGCACAAAAAATCTGCTTACATTTTGCTCAATAAGGGTAAAAATCAGTGATTTTCCATTTCTGTTCAAAAAAATAGACATTTTTTCAAATTGATCTAAATTGGTGACTTGAACTTTTTTCAAATTCGTTTTGTCGGTTCAATTTAATTTTTGGAAAAAGAAAAAACATTGGTAAAAATAGACAATTTCGGAAAATTTTCGCAAAATTGGCGCACAACTTTGTAGCTACAACTTTTATTTGGCGGCCATAAAAGTGCGGAAAAACGAAATTTAGAAATGGAAACTTTGATTTGATTAAATGGCAAATTTATCTCCTCAGGTATGTTTGTTTGTAAAAATTTTGCTTACTGTATTTATGCCAAGGTACAACTTTTCGTCTCGCTCGGATGACGTAGAGGAAGGCGTAAAAAAACCCGTAACGGCTACAATCGTAATAATCGATGTTGGAATAACCTTTAAACATTACTGAACGATATTTATTATTAAAACATCTAAGAATTATGATGTGTTCAATTATTTTATATCAAATTTATACCAAATTGATTATGTAGTACAACGGCTTTCGTCGAATCACCAAATGCGCGTATAACATTACCCAAGGTTCGGGGCAGCATTTATAATATTGCTTTAAATTTAAAACACTTGTATAAAACTTTACATTTCGTTCGGATAAAATCGTTAAATACGCCATATTTAACTTTAGGTTTCATCAGATTTTATGAAAAATGAAAATTTACCTCAATGCGATTAAATTTGAAGCTGATTACTTCCCACTCTTCGTTTCGCGCAAAATTTCGCAAATTTATGTTTTCTACCTTAGGATGATAATCAATGGTAGAACGGTCGTGTGTCCACGACGATATTATGAAACTACAATTCTAAAGTTCGTAAACAATAAAGTTACTGTTTTTTAAATAAAACATGTGGGTATCTTTTGTCTTCTACATATGTTTGCATACTAGATAAAATGCTAATAAAATGTAATTATACCTGTTGATCGTATGGAAAGAAGCGGCTGAAATTTTCATAATCAAATTTTACATTACATATATAAAAGCAATGTTGATTTTGATATGTATCAGGTGTTTGCAATTTGCGATTTGCGATTTGCAATTTGTGATTTGCGGTTTTGCAGCTTTTTATGCAAAAATTTACGATTTGTGATAATTTGACAATTTCTCGCAAGTAGAAAAATTGGCAACCCTTTTGTTTTAATATTTGTACTGCATAATTTGGCATAATGCAGAAAGTACGTAGGTATTAACCCGTCTTCTAAAAAAATACATACTTGTGCACAAAATTTCTTCTCATTTACATACATATACCCTACAACCAAAAACATTTTTTACAAAAAACGCATCTGTCGTAATAAGATTGGCGGCTCGTGAGTGGGAGGAAAATAAATTTTTGTTTGAGAACTGTTTTGACCAATAAAGTCACATACACATTCATTTTGCAGCTTAGTGTATAAATTGCAGGAAACATTAATTGTACGTAGGCACCACGACTATCATTTCGCCAATAACCTGTTTCGACAATAGCGTTCATCAATGCCTCCGTTCGTTTCTGCTCAAGTGTTTCTGCATTGTACAAACATGTATCAGGTACCCAAAGTTCCTAAACCAAAAGTTGAACGAATAAGTTGTTTCTGATGGCACTGCGACATTTGCGAACAGTATGTAGCTTTCAAACAGTATGTATATGTTTAAATAAGCATTATGTGTTAATGAAAATTCTATAAAACATTAAAGCGATAATGTCAGGTTACCTACATAAATTTACCTACCCAACATTTGCACACCACATTAGCGACCTGACATTTGCAGAAGAATTAATTTTTAAACATTTTTCAAATTTTAGAAGAAATTTTCAATATTTTTTGATCCAAAATATGCCTAGTACGCTCAGTATTTTAAATTTTCTTAGAATATGGTATTGGTTTTGCGAAAAAATTCTTTGTTAGGTTTCCTCCGCCTATAAATAAGGTTAAGTTTTCGATTCTTGTTCCAAAAGTTGTTGTGTGCTTTTTATTCCGTATTTTTAGATGTTTTTTATGTGTTAAAACCTGATAGAATAGTAAAATTTGAAATTT
Organism: Deladenus siricidicola; assembly: GCA_009724625.1. Lineage (NCBI taxonomy): Eukaryota > Metazoa > Nematoda > Chromadorea > Rhabditida > Sphaerulariidae > Deladenus > Deladenus siricidicola. The sequence goes on along the minus strand of SAUE01000309.1, from coordinate 43,451 downwards.
TCTAATAAAAACATTAAAGAACTGAGGGAAAAAATATAAAAAACTCTCAACAACATTCTGAACAATTTAATGGATTGAAAAAACCTGATAAGGAACGATTGTCTTGTTGATCATCTCGTACTCCACCGGATTCCAATCAAGAAACTCATCAAACCAATCCTGCACCATCCAAACGTTTACCATTATACTTTGATGACGCTCCTCCTATGTATAAAATATTTTCAAAATTGCATGCAAATTGTATGATTTTTTAATTTTTTATTTTAACATTAAGATAAAATTATTCTTTGTTAGGTTTTAAGGGCTTATTTAAGGGCTTGAAAACAGTTGCAGTATAAAAATCCTAAATTTACAACTAATATGTATTTTTAATTATGTTTGCAGTATTCTTTGTGCTAAATATGAGCATGATTAATTTATTGTTTTTTATTTATTGTACGGCACATAACATACATGCCAAAAAAGCAAACGTATCTGAGCGTGAGAGAAAAAACTTTCAAAATCTAGCTAATTTGCAAAAAAGATTACATTTATTATTTTTTTATCTTAATTATTCAGAGTTATTTGGATGGTGAAGATTCTATACTATAGAATTTCAAACGTTAGTGAATTGTGCTTTTATCGAATTGTGCGTTATTGAATAGTGTTTTTAAATTTATGAAAACCTTGTCTCAAAAAGAAAAGTTCTACTGAAAATTACAATCGGGTCATTTTAAACCATTGTCCCCTCCCGAAATTTTTTCCCATAAATTTTAGAAATAGCGTTGCGATATAAAATAAAACCCAAATTTCATAAATCTAAAACTTATATCTGAAACTTTATACCAGTCATTGGAAAAAATGCATTAACTGAAATTTTTTCATGAACCAAAAAAGTCCCGGGGCGCAAGTGGGGCAATGTCGGGGCGCAAGTGTCGAGGCGCAAAAGTCTGGGACGCAAAATTCGGGTAACCCTTATGATCATGACCTTGTTCATGCATACATGAACTTTTTTCCGAGTTCTTTTTTGCGAGTCCATGTAAACATAAACTTTTTTCGGTTCATTTTAGGAGTTCATACATGAATTTTTTTTAATTTTTCCAAAATTGCATTCTAAAGGAAAATATTAGGACCTCACTTTTACCCATTGTTCTGACCATGCGCGTTTCCTAATTTTTGCCACTTTTTTTTCATGAACCGAAAAAAGTTTGCACCGAAAAAACATTAACTTTTGGTCCATAAACCGTGTTCATGAACTTTTTCCAATCACTGCTTTATCACTGTAATCACGAAGTGGATCAGTTTTTTGCCACCATAAATAAGTTTTCAGCCGCTGATTTTTTTATAATAACAATAAAACGATTTTTCCCAAACCATTAGAAACACTGAAGTACCCTAATACGTTTTATCTTTAATTATTGCTGCATATGTGTACTTGCTCCAAATATGTGGATAAACAATATATGTACCACGTCGAGAATCTGATAGAGACTCATACTAAGGTTAATACGCGTCGGTTCGCTGAAATTGCGCCGTGGATGAACAGTTTTTTCATAAAAAGCTGGGTCGAGAATTTCCTCAACGAGGCGTCGATAAGCCGTAACGTGCCCACTATTGAAATCGCGTTCTTCGTTATTTTTGGTCTCTGGAGCTCGGCTAGAGTTAGAAGGCAATACGCTTTGAGCGGTAATTATGGGTTGTATGTTATTGTCTTAAAATAAAAAGTTTGATTAAGATTATTGTCGTGCGAGGTCATTTCTTAAAAAGCATCCGGTGGAGCATTTCCTAAAAAACCTCAATCCGTGATTTCCTAAAAACATTAACAAATAAAAACGACTAGATTTGTGCTGGGGTACATTTGCTCTGTTTATCTCTTTAAAGTAGGATTTTTTGTGTTTATTCCATTTGTTTCCTGAAAAGAATAAGATTTTTTGGTCGATTTTTTTAAAATTTCGTCTTAAAAATGCGCTTTGTCAGCAAGCTGATCTTTTCTGTCACAATAAAACCTTATTATCATTCCCTGATACGCTGTAGACACGCAAACTTTTCAGACGCGTTAGCACGATTTTGGTGCGCTAGGGAATGAAAATAAAAGCAAAGTTTAATTTTGAAAAATTAGTAGCTTGTATGAAGCTTTCGAATAATATGTAACCCTACACAAATGACGCGCCGGTTGACGCGTTAAAATTTTTTCAGATTCAGAATGAGCGCATCAAATTGCTCACTAGGTGACATTTTTAAGACGAAAGTCAAGAAAAAAATTTGACCAAAAAATTCGTACATTTTTTTTTCTTTTGGGAAACAAACGGCAGAAGTACTGAAAATCCTAAATATATTTTGAAGAGGTACACACAGCAAAAGTATGTATACGAACACATAATAATTGTAATTCAAACATACATACATGTACAATGTAGTCTAATGTGATGTTATATATATCTGATTAACTAAAAAATTTTTAAATGTTGATGATTTTTAGGGAATGCTCTGCTTGAAATTTTTGAGGAAACGACCAGGCTGAGATTTTTTAGTAAACGTCATACTTTCGGTGGCCGCACGACTCGTCATTTGCACAACTCATCATGCACAACTCATCACGCGCAACTCATCATTGCACAACTTATCATTGCACAACTCAACATGCGTACAACTCATCACGTGCACAACTTATCATGTATATAAATTATTTTCAAATTTAACTTTTATTTTTTTCTAATGAAAATATCAACATTTTTCAGTGAAACTTAAACAAATAGCATGCAATAAAAAATAGTAAAGAAATGTTGTGGGGGTTATGTCAAACACACGTCAACGAAGGACAACGTTAATTGGAAGTGCAAACGATTTCAATCGGTAAATTTTCAGGAACGTTTTCTTTATTATTTTTATTGCATGCTATTTGTTTAAGTTTCACTGGAAAATATTGAAATTTTTATTAGAAAAAAATAATAATTAAATTTGAAAAAAATGTATATACATGAGAAGTTGTGCACGTGATGAGTTGTGCATGATGAGTTGCGCGGGAGCCCATACATTCATTCATTGCTTACCGTGCATTGTAAGAGGTTCAAAATTTCGGCGGGAAGGAAGAATACGCTGTTTGATTTCTTTACTGTAAACAAATGAATGTTTTTCATTTTTGCGACTTGTTGGCCATTCAATAATTCGACCAAGTTTTTCAAAACTTTCCATTGTGCTCGAATGTATGAGGTGTTCTATAATATATATTGTAACAATGTTTGCAGTTTTAATAAAAGAAGTCAAATTTATTTTAATAAATGAGCTATCATTACACTACTGGAAATAAAGATAGGTTCACCCAAATTTTTTTCGAATTTCTCGAATATTTTGGTCAAAAATTTTTTT
>SAUE01000309.1:21681-31914 GCA_009724625.1 Deladenus siricidicola | reverse complement strand
ATTTACAAAAGGCAATAAACAAGACTTGTACAGAATTTCACGGGCTACAAGATAGGCTTAACTACAATAACAAAAATTCCAATAACACCACGAAAATTTAATTTTAAGCAATTTGTGCAAGGACTTTATGGTCACCCTGTAGTTTGAGTTACAGTTATAAACATCCTAGCCAAGAACTGAAGACTGCTGCACTTGTTGAAGATCAAAGATATTTACTTTTTATGTTATCCAAGAATGGTTACATTTTAGAAAAAAAAATTTTTACTCAAAATATATGTATTGCACATTTGCAATACCATATAATATAGCCCAGTTGTAGTCTTACTTGAATAATAGCAGACATCATTATTTCGATTGAGATAGCCGATTGGTGTGGTGGCAAGCATGTATTTATCCCACTTCTTTCGGAATTTTGCGTCATGTAGCACGTCGTAGGCCACTTCAGGAGTCACATCGAAAAATTCGCTACGCACCTGAAATTTTGAAGAAAATGGAAACATAAAATCATAAAGTAAGCAAAAAAAACAAAAAATTTTAATTGAAAAAATCTTAATTCCGATCAATTTTAAACTTACCTTAATCATACATAATTTTGAGCCATCTGTTTCAACACCTGTGACAGCAGACAAACCACAACTATTTTTCATTGGGTCAGTGGATGTACAACTGATTGTAGATGGTTTTGTCCACACCTTGGTGTTTTTTTTCTCATAGGCCAATTCCCAGGTGGTGTGTTCGTCGCAAATATGTCGAATATAACAAAAATCTGAATCTTCCAGTATTTTCACTGTATTTACCTGCATAGCCTCAGACGGGCCGCAAACTATGCCCTCTACCATCAAAACTGCAAAATTTATAAATGAGCAATGGACAAACAATCAATAGCGGTATTATTTAATTTTGCTCTTAGTTTTGCTTTGAGTGATTATAAAAATAATCGAAAAATAAAATGTCGAAAAAGTTCATGTCAACATAAAAGGGAAAAAATTAAAAAGTTGATGTTGCCAAAAACTGGAAAAAGATGCTGGATTTATAAAACGAAATTTTTTAGGAAACGCGTTCAAGGTCGTTTCTGGAGAAACGCGCCAATCGATTATGTCGTCTTTTAGCTACAAAATTTTAAATGTAAAGAACATAAAAGTTTTTTTTATTTGAAAGGTGAAAAATTACATCAAAGTAAAAATTTCTTTCTGAAGATGTGCTACGTGCTACAGAAATAAATTTTCAAAAATCGTTAATCAAAATTTTTGTAATTTACAAATTTTTTCTTTTAATTTTGTACTATATTTTCATTTTTCTGGCTCACAAAATTGATTCAAAATTAGTTTTTGGAAATTTTCGAAAATGATGAAGAGAAGTACATACATGTCTTTTTGGAAAATTTTCCAATGTAATATTATGACAAAAAATGATAATACTTCTACGTTGACAATTTAAAACTTTCAATTTTATAATCGGATTAAAATTGTATTGGCTTTTAGTTAAATTACTGGGCGTATGATTCTCATCTTATATTCAACACAGTAACTATTTCTGCAATTCTTTTTACAATTCTTTGAAAGTTTGCTCAAATAAAAAAAATGTAAATCGTTTGTTTGTGGTTTTAGGGATCGCATTTATTTTGTTCCAAATAAGCAAGAAAATTAACTAAAAATCAAATAACAATAACGAAAAATTCATACACTCTCATTGTCACTTTAAAAAGAATTCTGATTAGATATTTTTAAGGAGAAAGACAGAACAACAGAAAGGTAGAACAACACAACACGCATAGCAATGTATTTAGGTAAATAAATCAAAAAATACAATAGCATGACATTACAAGATATGTATCAGGGGTGCTAACATTTACGATTTACGTATTTACGACTTTTTTGGCCCAAAATTTACGATTTAAGAAAAATCGGCCAATTTTAATAAATTTTTAAACATTTGAGTTGAAATTTTTTAAACTCAATATGCGTTTGAATAAAAATTCCATATTAGTGGGAAAAAAATTTTTATTATGTTGTACTGAATAAATATTATTTTGTACATATTATTATAATACATATTAAAATTTCCATTATGGTTTTTATTTAAATGAGCCAATTTAAACTTTGTGTGTGTATGTGTGTGTGTATCTGTGTTGTGTTGTGTGTATTTGAAATTTTTTCAAATTAACTTGAACTGGTGACTTGAATTTGAAAAATTCAAATGAATTTCATTTGAGTCGAAATGTGAAAACACTGACTCTAATACATGCATTGGCTCCATATTGAAATAATAAAGTGTTACTGTAACGATACGGTACAGAGGAAGCTAATCACTACACGTGGATCTAAATTAGTAAAAAAATTTTATTTATTTAAAAAAAAAATTTATTTGATATATTTCAATAATTTTCGCACAAACGCCACAACCCCTCGATATTTTTTAAATGTTTTTTTAATTGTATTTTGTCCGCTTGAAGTACAACATGCAAATATTTCGTTGAGATAATACATACTTTTGTTTGAATAAACGCGTCTTGGCGTTTAGTACTTAACTTTTAATCATTTTTTGAATTGAAAGAAAAGAAATTTTGGCAGAAATATCGCTCAAATTTCACATTGTATGATTCAGATTAAAAAATTTAATTGTTTTTGCTGTGATACCATAATGTACGTTTATTGATATGTACTTTTATGCATATGTGCTTTTAAGCATGTGTACTTTTATTAATAGTAGCTTAATTTAATCTTTGTTAATTATGTATGCATTACATGTTTTGTCTATGCATTTCAACGCACTGATTTCAGTGTTTCCCTTTTTTTCAAAAAATGAAATTAAAGCGAGAAAATGAACTTGAAAAAAAGTTCAAGCCACCAATTCAAGTCAATTTGAAAAAATTCAAATTCAAGACGCCAATTCAAGTTAATTTGAAAAAAGTTCAAGTTCAAAATGCCAGTTCAACTTGAACTTTTCAAAATTAATTTGAACCAGCAGCTTCCAATTTAATTATTTTTGGTAAATTTTTAATTTCTAGTAATCACTACACATGGATCTAAATTAGTAAAAAAATTTCATTTATTTATAAAAAAAATTTTAATTTGATATATTTCAATAATTTTCGCACAAACGCCACAACCCCTCGATATTTTTAAATGTTTTTTTAATTGTATTTTGTCCACTTGAAGTACAACATACAAATATTTCGTTGAGATAATACATACTTTTAGTAATTTAAAAGAGATGCAAAGCGGATAAAGTTTCCCAATCAACGAATTTTAAAATGGAAAATTCAAGTTGAAATGGCATTTTTTTAATCAACTTTTTTAAATTAACTGGAACTGGCGTCTTGAATTAGACTTTTTTTTAATTGATTTGAACTGGCGTCTTGAATTTGACATTTTTTTAAAAATTAACTTGACTTTTGAAAAGTTCAAATGAATTTCATTTGAATGAATTTCATTTGAACCGAAATGGGAAAACTAAGGGTGGCTCTGCCTCACTTTTTTCCAGGCCCGGCCCGGCCCGAATGTTTTGAGCCTGACCCCGGCCCGGTTGGGCTCATTTGGGCACGGAAGTTTTTTGACATGCTAAATAATTTTGTTAATTTGCATGTGATTGAAAAACGTTCTCTTAATTTTCATTTTGCACATGTATCCAATTTTTTGCTTAACTTTTTAAATTTTACATTATTTTAAGCGACAACAAAAATTATTAATGTTATTGCTTTTTCATGAAAAATTATAAATTTTCGTATTTTAAAAATTTCAATTTTTTAACTTGAAAGAAAAAAGTTTCTTGACGATAACTTTCATAATTTTTAAACTTTTTACTATTTTAAATCTACGAACAAATATTTCATGTATTGCAAAATAAAACAAAAATTGCCAATTCGGTTAAAATATTATTTAATTATGTCATTAATATCGATCCTCTCTGAGTGCCAATGTCATCGAAAGATTCATTTTAAATAAGTTTATCAATCACATACAAATTAACAATTATTTTTTGCATGTCAAAAAATTTCCGGGCCCAACAGGGCCGACACGGCCAGATACCCGGCCGGCCAAAAAAAAAAATATACACATTCCTGGTATTTAAAAGCGATTTTCTGTAATTTTGCACCAAATCGCCCAAAAATTTGTCCCGGCCAAAAAACAGTTAACGAGTTTTTGTTAAATTTACATTTTTGGGGCGATTCTAAGATGGCGAAATGAAATCTGGACGAAGTTGGTCAACTGGTTGCTGAGATATGGCTGTTTGAAAATTATGTTGGGCACAGCTAAACATCGAAGAAAAACAGTTTTTGTTGATTTTTTCTGTGCTGAGTTACTGTAACCCCCAAGTATTTTATATCATTCGACGCGTCTTTTGACGCTCCTTTCGAATACTCTATTCATTTTTTACAAATTAAAAATTTTTGAATACATTTCGCCAAAAAATCAATATTCAAATGTCGTAAATTTTGCGGTTTTCAAAGGAAAAGTATTCTTTGTAATGCCCGTAATGCCCGGGCCATCGATTTTTCTGCGTTACCTGAAAGAGCGTGAAAAACTGCATCGATTAGAGCAAAAAAATTTTAGGGTTTTGGGGGGGGAGGGACAGATTTTGGTTTGAAAATTTAGAGACCAATTCGGGTTTTCTCATTTTTTGTACATTTTCGCTCTCATTGATTGAATTTTTTACGCAGTGTTACAGAAATCAATGTACAAGTGTAATTTTTCATGCTGAATTCAAATTTTTAAACAGATTTTAATTTGGACTACTGTAGCTTACTGTCCAATATGCAAAGTTGGCATGCATCGAGGATGAACTGAGAATGATAATTTTGCCTAATCAATCAAAAATTGTTTGCTATCTTACATTTTTGACTAGTGCAATTAGCTGTAGAGCTGTTCAGCTGTTTTTAGCTGTTTCGCAACAGCTACGTCGAAAAATTCATAAATTGAACTAATTTTGCATTTCCAGGCCATATTACCATTATCAAAATTGTTTCTGTTGTTATCTGTTGAGAATTGAGCAGAATACACAGCTTCAAATCAGCACATGCATCTGTAAGACGTTTTTAGCTGTGTTCGGGCGTTGATGTCACCGTATCGCGTTTAAATCAACTCCAACCTAAAAGAATGTTGTTGAATATGATATCAGCATGTCCGAAAACACTATATGAGATGATTTGGACACTAAGTTTGAGGTGTAGCGCACTGGAATGCCAACTTTGCATATTGGGCTCTGCAGTAAGCTACAGTAGTCCAAATTAAAATCTGTTTAAAAATTTGAATGCAGCATGAAAAATTACGCTTGTACATTGATTTCTGTAACACTTTATAAAAAATTCAATCAATGAGAGCAAAAATGTACAAAAAATGAGAAAACCCGAATTGGTCTCTAAATTTTCAAACCAAAATCTATCACTCCTCCCCCCCCAAAACCCTAAAATTTTTTTGCTCTAATCGATGCAGTTTTTTACGCCTTTTCAGATAACGCAAAAAAATAGATGGCACGGGTATTACAAAGAATACTTATCCTTTGAAAACCGCAAAATTTATGAAATTTGAATACTGATTTTTTGGTGAAATGTATTCAAAAAATTTGAATTTTTAAAAAATGAATACAGTATTCGAAAAGAGCGTCAAAAGGCGCGTCGAATGATATAAAATAATTGGGGGTTACAGTAACTCAGCACAGAAAAAATCAACAAAAGCGGTTTTTCTGCGATTTTTAGCTGTGCCCAACATATAATTTTCAAACAGCCATATCTCAGCAACCAGTTGACCAAATTCGTCCAGATTTCGTTTCGCCTTTTTAAAATCGTCCCAAAAATGTAAATTTAACAAAAACTCGTTAACTGTTTTTTGGCCGGGACAAGCGTTTGGGGTGCAAAATTACAGAAAATCGCTTTTAATTTCAAATTCAGCGAAATGTCAAGAGTATTATCCGTCGTTGAAAGCATTCAAGACAATAGAATTGATGGCGGTCAGGAATCTGGTTATCTCACATTCAACATTCGTGATCTGACTTGGAAGGAATATTTAATGAACACAATTATTGGCCACATATATAAACGCTCATCATTTATGAAGCCATCTAAAATAACATCGCTTGTAAAAAATGTGCAGCAACGAGAGGTATAAATTCACTTTCTCTATGTAAAAAAAATTATCTTTTTAGTTGAATTCTAGAGGCGCGTTTATACAAAGTAGACTTCGCTTTCACAAAAGACTCTACCAAATGAATGTTCGTGTTTTGCACAAAAACATTCAGACAAAAAAAGCGCACGTGGAATATTCTCATATTGATACCAGGTTTGTTGTATAAATGCCTCATAAATTTTAATGTGACTATTATGAGGCCTGCAGCGTTATGCCGAAAATTTTCTATTTTTAAACTACCAAAGTAAGAACCATATGTGAATTAAAGAACCATATGTGAATTAAAATTTATGTAATGCATATTATGTACATCTAAGCATATTGAAAAATTTAAAATTTAAAAAGTGGTTAACTAATTTGGATTAAGTGATTAAGTGATTCAATTACTTTCTTTTTTAAATAAAGTAGACGAGGAGACACTCTCGCTACGCTATATGTAGTTTCTCAATTTATAATACATATGCCCAATTTTCAATTAATGCTCAGCCACGGTATTATGAGAGTAAGGAAAAATACAAACAAACAAATTATAGTATTTTTTCAAAAATGTAAAAACAAATAAAAAAATGAAATTTCTGGAATTGACGAAAAAAATCACATGTCCAAAAAATACACAAAAAATTTCTGAAACTTTTTCTGCATTTTGTATATTGGAAATATGATGCGGGGTATCGAAACATGTAAATGTTTTACATTTTTGAATTTATTTCGATGTATAAATTCGTTACTTATTTTCTCAAATTAATATCCTGTTAGTCTTAAAATAAAATAATTATGTCAAACAATTGTTGTAGGAGTATGTATTTGGGTCTTTCACATGACTCGTCTTATCTTGTGGAGTTGTCCATCGAGGACATGGACTCGTTGAGTTTGTCGTCATTTTTCGACTATGGCGGACTTTCTAATGACGAATATATGTTTCGTTTATATATTCATTATGTAACGCCTCAACATTTATATCCAGTAAAATTTTAATTGAAATATTTTATGCTTAATCTTCCATTTTCAGAATTTTAGTGTAATGTAATTGAACTCGGCCGTCGCGCAATATGTTCAGTGTTTTATGTTGGATTTTCTTTAGATCAATCTCTTATAGTCTCGCACTCGTTTAGGTACGTTTTATTCTTTTGTAGCTTTATTTATTTTTATTATTGCGCATTCCACTTTTTAATATTGTTTTAGTAGTAGCGATCATAAATTCTCAAACGAAAATACTTATACGGATAATGTTTGGATTGATTTAGCGCTTCTCAAATACAACATTCACGTTTCCCTACAACTTGCTGTCAATTATAGCATGAAAAAACGCGAGTTATCAAAACGGTTGTTTATTGACTGTATTAAACTTTGTTGAATTATATGCATAACACTATAGATGTTTGCCATTTTTATATATCAATCGAAGCTGAGTCGAATGACATAAATCTTACTTCTAGGAAATAACTACATCAGTGTAACTATAAGCTTTAAGACATAAATTTTTATTTAAAAAATCCGTCAAAAATAAAGCTTAAAGCTTGGCTTAACGAAAATCAAAATTTGTTATGCGTAGCTCATGAAAAAATGTGGTTTATTTCCTCTAGAGTTTAAAAATTTTTACGTTTGCTAGATCAGTTTTCTTGAATACGAATATTATATTAGTTTTGGCAGGAAATGCCAAAAAATTAGAAAGCCATAAAAACGACAGTAGGGCCATACATGTTTGTTATTTCGAATTAGAACTTGGTCCCCTGTCGTTTTTTTTTAAATTTGGCAACCTATAACTCAGTGCGCATAAATTTTCTAGAGGTGAGATTGTTGAATTATAAATGTTGTTAATTTATAAAGTAATAAATATAAGATTTATTGCGTAGGTCGTACTTCCGCATATTCAACGATGGTTTTCTATTTGATACTGGCCTGGAAATTGTTGCCGTAATATTTAATGATAAATATCCTGATCATTCCAGCGAATCTCGCCGAACTTATTGTTTTAAACCTAAAAAATATGGTAATTTTTTTGTGTAAAGGCACTTTATATGGTATTTTTTTGTGTAAAGGCATTTTATTTTACCCCAAAACATTTCATCCCAGTTACTTCATCATCCCAATGCATATTATTTCAAGGCATTTCATTCCATATTTTCGAAGTTCAAAAAACAAAGTAGAATTAATTTATGTACAACACATATGCAGATTCTGAGTCGTGAATGAGTCTCATAAGTATGCCTGCGTACGGACATTTGCAAAGCACTATAAAAATCAGACATTTGCGGATTGTGATTATAAATTTATGTTTCGAAAAAAACTGCTCAACAATCTCGTAACCTTAGGCTTAGGCGTAAGGCTGAGCATATGAGAGTAGGGAAATCGTTGGGCTATAGGAAGCCTAAAGCTTAGCCTGAGCTTTAGGCGTAAGCTGAGCCTTAGGCGAGAGGAAAGTCTCGTAGTATGCGGAACATGAGATTTAGGCTTAGCCTTACAGTAAAGTGAGTCCCAACTGTGTGTAAAGTTTGAGGAATTTAAATAATTAAAATTTTTGTATGTGAAAAAATGAAGTGCAGTGACCATTAAGTTTTTTTAAATAATTTTTATTGAATACCTTTCAAAAAATGAATTTTTAAGACGATCTGAAAATTCTAATGTTTTAAATAGTCCGTAAATGTTCGTTCTGCAAATGTCTTTCCGAAATGTCTGTCCGCAAATATCCATGCGTCCATCAAACAACATAGCAAAACATGAAAAAAGTTTTGAAATTATTGGGTGGGGGTAAAGCAAAGTAAACCCATAGTTTTTGCTAATGAAAATGCTTTTTTGAACGTCAATTTAATATATCATATGTACATATGCAGTCTACAACGTTCAGTTGGTATAGGTTATAAGTACGTTTTTGTATATTCAATTTTTTGAAATCTTAAAATTATTTTTGGTTATGTTTAGATGCAGATTTAACTCATACCAGTGCAACAAATGAAATCGGTGTGAATGGAACATTTTTGCGGAATATAAATGTTAAAAATTGTTCGTATGAAAATTGTTCGACGAAAATGAATTTTGTAAATCGGGATACTTATTTTTATGAAGCGGAAGAGATATTGAATTACAATAAAAACGACAAAGGTACAAAAAATAAAGTACCTTTGGAAACTTCTTCAACTACTAATTCGCTTTCTTTATCGTTTGGTGTCACTTCGCATCAGAATGCGCCGTCAATGAAATTTCCTTTTAAAGGATCTTCGTCAAATATGAAGAAATTCGAAACACTTTTTATGATGGAAACATTTTTAAACGCTGATCGTGTAATAAATACGGTAGTTTACTCTCAGCTGAGGTCTAAACTACAAAACTCTAAATTTATGGGGATTACCCATTCAGAGGTTGTTTGATTTATTTCTATTTATTTAATTATTGAAATTGTTTTAGGCGTACATTGTTGACGTAAACGAATATATAGTAAATGTTATTGTAATTGGCGTCATTGAAATTCAAAGTAATTCTTTTTGAATTATTGTCGGTTTACTCTCCAAAAAGAATTTAAAATTTTAGGTTTTCGCTATATTTTTTTGCGACTTTCAATCGAATTAGATTGGGATTTACGGAAGCCAAGCAAAATTTCATTGATAAATTTGAAAATGAAGGAAATTGATTGGCTGACTGCTACCCGTAGCGAATGGCACCCATATAAAATTCCTCGGCGTTTCGGCGTGGAGGATCGTCTGATGACAAATGACGTGATGGACAGTTTGAATTTACTAACCGGCTCTTATCCTGGTGGAATAAAATTTTTAGCATAGAAAAAGAAACGATGATAACAAGTTTAGTTTTGTTTTTATGTATTGGGTTGGTCCATAAATTCTGCATAAAAAGTTATATTTCAAAAAAAATAATATTACAACAAAACAAAGCAGATTCAATCCAAACAAAGTAATTGCCGTTATTTGCGATGACTTTCTTCGACTCTTTGCGCAAGAGCGGATTTCATCGGTGTAGAATTTGTTGGGTATCGACCTGAAGAAGTTGTGAGTGCCGTTCTTACCTGACCATCTTCAGTGAAGCGCCTATCGCGGAGAAAGTGATCTATCGGCCGGAACTTATGGTAGTCGGATGGGGCAATGTCCGGGCTATACGGTGG
>SAUE01000309.1:7095-21090 GCA_009724625.1 Deladenus siricidicola | reverse complement strand
GACTTCGGCGACCTTCTCATTGCACGCACTTGACTAATTGCTGTCTAGTGCGACGTGTGGAGTTCAGCGGCTAGTTGTTTGAGCCGGATTCGACCGGATGGCACTGCGCAGGCACCTTTTGTTTACGGTAGTCGGCCGTATATGACAATATAGCGAGTTATTTTGAAAGACCCCTAAAAAATACAAATTATGCAAAATTTATGGACCAACCCAATATATTAACCCATTAAAAAATTCTAATAAATAACTGAATGAGTTTTTTTTAATTTGCATCATAGTTTCATTTTTTTAATTAATGAATTTTATTTGATCACAAATTTTATACATTGTGTTTATTTCAATTTTTTTATTCATGAGTTATTTGCAAAAAAATATTTAGTAGAAACAAAATTTGTAATAAATGATTGAAATACGCTTTTTCATTTTGCAATCAAAACGTTTTTGTGCCATAAATACTATTTTTTGTTAATGTTTAACTATTATTACTTATTTTTTAGCATTCATACTTTTTATTAAATAATACTACTTAAAAGTATTCTTATGTAAGAACAAATTTTAATTTTGCAGAAATTTGCAGTATTATGGAAAATGACCAAAATCGTTTGATTATTGCCTTAGCGGAAACAGGTTAATATCTTTCAAAATTGTACATACAAAAAAAATATTTACTTGAAATAATTTTGACCAAATAATTTTGACCCTCTGTGTATAATAAAATTATTTGTTTTGGATAACGTTTATTTCAAAAAATATTTTACAAAAATTTTGAATAAAACCATCTTAGATTTTTTTAATCAAACTCTTATGTTATTTTTGTCTTGTTAACATTGTAATATTTATCAAGAAATTCTATTTTAAAAATGTTTTATTTTAATTGTAGAGGAAAGTCAACCAAACACAGTTGAATCAACGATTGAATCAAAGTATACAAAAAATGGTTTATTCTTATGGGTTTTGATCATATTAAATCTTTTAAATTACGTGGATCGATTTACGGTTGCTGGTACTTTGATCGATATTCAACATGATTATAAAATAAACGACTCAGAGTCCGGACTTATCATTGTGAGATATATATATATATTTTTTTTTAATTAAATATGACAAAAATTTAGACAGTTTTTGTGTGTTTTTATATGATTTCGGCGCCAATTTTCGGTTACTGTGGCGACCGCTATAACCGTAAATTATTAATATGCTTTGGTCTAACAATCTGGATTGTCGCTGTCCTATGTTCATCATTTAGTGAAGTATTTGTTAATGAAATTGTACGGTTATACATAAAATAAGACGTCAATTCTGATAAGAGTAGCCAAAAAGCTACAAAACAACATATGAGGAATTGTTGAAGATTTGATAGATAAAAAAGATAAAAAGAATACAGGGTGCGTGAAAAGTTTTGACGTTTTATTTTCATACGAAATTTTTTTTTAAATGATTAATATAAAAGTTGATAAATATTGAAGAAATTCTAAATATGCCACATTTATATTCCATATTTATCACAGAACTTTTACGTGTTTTTATCGTTGCGGGCATTGGTAGGAGTGGGCGAAGCGGCATACGCGACAATTGCGCCTACACTTATAAGCGATTTGTTTAGTGACTCCGCGCGAAGTAGGTGTCTGATGCTTTTTTACGCTGCGATGCCCGTGGGAAGGTAAAAGATTCACTGTAATTTTTTATGGTCATTTTGAGTAATACAAAAAAAAGCAAATTGAATGCGCGATGGTTTTTTTAATTACAGAAAAAATTAATTTTTCTTTTTCTAATTTTTCTTCATTTTTTAATTTTTTTTTAAATTTGCGCAATAGTTCCTTTTTTACCTCATGCGGCCCGAGACACCCTGCCATTCTTTTCTGCCTTTTAGCGCAACGATCTATAATTTCCGACTTTTTGCGTTACGAAGCGTATATTTGACTCTGTTTCAGATTACGGTTTCATCGTCTTTTAAATTGAAATTTTTGGGAACAAAAAAAATTTTCTGATTTTGCAAATTTTGCTGTTTTTAACTTTACATATTCTGCGAGAGTGGTAGTTGGGCCGAAGATCGGTTTTATTGCATTTTATATCATTTTGGCTTTCATCAAAGGAATTTTTAAAAAATTTATATTCAGTGGCTTGGGATATATCGTTGGTTCTACGGTAGATTACTCAACTGGTTCTTGGCGTTGGGGTCTTCGCGTTACGCCAGTGATTGGAATCATTTTTCTAGGAATTACATTGCTATTTTTTGATGAGCCAGCTCGCGGTCAAGCAGATTGTGTCCACGGCCAAGAAACTGCTTATCAGGAGGATTTGCGTAGTTTGTGGAAAATGTAAAAAATCTTTGGAAAATCTTTTTTTTTAAATATTATTTAGTATTTATTCGTATAATATTTAGCCGCACATTTGTTTTTGTTACGTTGGGATTCACGGGTGTTTCGTTCGTATTAGGCTCGATGAGCTGGTGGACGCCGACAATCTGTGAATACGCATGGGCGTGCCTCAATGGAGATTTTGACGTTCCAGACATAATTAAAGCTTCGTAAGTGTAATAAATTTTATCGAATATAATGTTTTATTCGTAACAAATATTTTTGTTTTCTTGTTTATAAAAACATTTCGGCACCAAATCATTTTTGATATGTAATGTTGCAAATGTAACAAAAAAATTAATTTTTTATGACAAAAACATTTTTTTGAATTGTGCTATTAAAAAAAACCACCAATAACCAATAACGTTAAAAATTGCATAATAATCAAATTTAAAAATCAAAGACAATAAAATTTGGACAAAAATGAGCTATGTGTATGTTTACTGGGCTGGACAACATTTAGCATATTTATCCAATTCTTTCCAATTCTTTATCCAATTCTTTTAAGTTTTTCAGGATAGCAACAACGTTTGGTTTATTATCATGTTTTGGTGGTCTGATTGGTGTCATAGTAGGAGCTACGATTGCGCGAGTGTGCAAACACGGTCTAACTGGTTTGCCACCTCCATTTGACTCGCAGGAAATTTCGCCATACGGTCCGCGAGCCGATACACTTGTTTGTGCACTAGGAGCTCTTCTAGCAGTACCAATAATGTGGTTAGCACTATTCACCATTGCAAAGTCTATGTTTCTTGGATGGATTTTTATTTTCATGGCAATCGTATTAGCTGTTTCGAATATGGCTGTTACTACTGATGTCATTCTGGTCAGATTTTTAATAACAACTTTCTAAGACTTTCAAAGACTTTGAACATGTAAATTTATTTTAGGTAAGTTAATTTAAGAAACGCGATGTGTTAGTGGGGTGTTCCGACATTTGGGGATTAACATTTGGGGATTGCAACATTTAGGGACGCGACACTTGGGACGCGACATTTGCGGATATTTTTTTATTATTAAAAAATTTAAAAAATTTCGAATTTTTTTATTCTTGTTTATGTGTTTTTAAATTGAAGAAATAATGCAAAATTTTATTCAAAATGAAGAATATATTTCAAAATGAAGAGTATACAAATGTTGCGTCCTCAAATGACGCAATCCCCAAAATGTTATAATCCCCAAATGTCGCGATTCCCAAATGTTAATCCCCAAATGTCGTATAGCCGTTAGTGGTGTTCCCTACATTTTGCTCTCTCCCAATATTATTCAAAGAGAATTTTTGGGACTGAAATACATAATAATTAATATGGTATTATTCTTAGTGGATCAAGTTGAATTGGCACTGCGACAATTGCGACCCGCCGATTACGGCTCGAACAATTGCGGCCGACAATTGCGGTTCGGACAGTTGCGGCCGACAATTGCGGCCGACGATTGCGGCCGAACAATTGCGGCCGACAATTGCGGCCCAAACAGTTCCTTTATTAGTTGTTCTTTTAATAAAAAAATATCCAATTCTTTTAATTTCATATTACTTTCCTACTCGCCTAAGGCTTAGCCTAAGGCTCAGGCTCCGCATAGCCACGACATTCGCCTATTCGCTTAAGGTTTAGCCGAAAGCTCAGGCTCCGCATAGGGAAAAAGCAGTCTTTCGAACCCGCGAGTAAAGCGTAGCGTGTCCGTGTGGAGGTTAACAACACTTTTTCATGTATTCTAAGTTGCTCTGAAACGATTTAAAAAGTTTTTCGATTTTTTCCGAAAATTATTTTGTTAATAATAAAATTTAAAAAATGGATATTTTTAATAAAGGAATAATCTGGGCCGTAATTGTTTGGGCCGCAATTGTCCAAGCCGCAATCGGCGGGCCGAAATTGTCGCAACACGGTTGAGTTACCAATAGGTTGTCTGAAAATTATACCGATTTTTGAAAAAAATTTCTTTTATTTTTATTTTTTTTGCTGTAAGCAATTAAAATGACAAAGAAAAATTCTTTTGTTTACTTTGTTTTATTCGTTAATTTGCTTTGATTTGACTTCAAACACGATTTTTTAATTTTGTTTGTCTTAAAACTACAAAAATGCAGTAATTTAACGTAATCCGAGTTAAGCACAAAGAGTTAAATTACACATAATTGATTTTGTGTTCTATTACAATATATGTAAATGTGGAAAAATTTTACAAAAATATGTGTAGTAATGTACCGTAAACCGCGTAGTTACATTGCAAAAACATTTTTGAATTCTTCGTAAAAATGAACAGATAAGAGAAGGGAGAGGAATTTAATGACAGGCAATTTTTGCAGCTGTAGTGAATGAATATTATGTATTGATATTGTATGTAATGAATTAGGGTAAGAGAAGAGACAGCAGTGAAACAAACATCACAGCTGGCAGCAAAGAAAAAGAAAGGAGATTTCCATCCGGAAATCTCTTTTCCTTGATACCAGCTGGGAATCGGTTGCTTCCCCACTGGCTCCCTCTCTTCCCCACTATATTAATGTGAATAAAATATGGTGAAGGAATCAGGAGTTGAACTAACGGGAAGTCCCGCTATACAGCCATCTGGATCCATTAGGTCACGCTACAACCAGCTGCTAGATGGTAAATTAGATGTTGTTTCTCTTTCAATTATAATTATGTCTTTTTATGGTAATAAACCGCCACAACAGTAAGAAATTAAAATAAAGTAAAAAATCTTCAAAAACCGCAACACCTTTCGGAAAAAAATATTTAGTATGTAACGCCACCAACTCGTCGTGGTACTGCAATTGCCATACAGACGCTTTGTGTTCACTTATTAGGAGACGCAACATCACCTTATTTTGTTGGAGTTACGTCGGACTTTTTTCGTGGCGGGCAAAAATCCTCGATATCGCGTTTTAATGCCCTTCAATATGCGTTGTTTATTCCTAATGCGGTTCTCATCATTGGTGCATTTTTCTATTTTCGCGCGACTGCACATGTGGAAAAAGACGCCGAAAGAAATACATTTCTTATGCACGGTAAAGACGAACTTTTGTTGGGAAGGAATAGCGGGAGTGCAAAGTTTCTTAGCGTTTTTTGCTCTAAGTGTTGTTCCTGCAGCGTTTTTACTTTTTCTCGTTTTGTCAGCTCATTTTTAGAAAAAATGTCTTAAAGTATGGTCACTCCTGGTAATATATGTATCTAATTTATAGAAGCAAATCCGCCTACCATTTTGGACGAAGACGGTGGAGAATTCATTCACTCCGTTATCGGACGGCATCAAACAGATATCGTCGAAAATCCTTGATGGTTTTGCAATACGCCTAACTTATTTTTAACACGGCTCAATTACTTGCGATTTTGACAATTTGCGTCATTGCATCCTTCACGGTTATGAATTTACCCACCAAACAGCAAATGAAATATTTCAAAACCAACTCCAAACGAACAAATTAAACAAAATTTCAAAATTTGTTCAAAAGATGCGCTGATCACGAAATAACAAAATAAAATATTGCGTTGATCAGTCATTGCGCATTTTTTCAAATTTAAAAATGTGCACAAAAAATAAATGTTTTGGCATTATGTTATTCGAAAAAGCATTTGTTGCTCTACAAGATAGCGTTTTTAGTTTTTTTTTGATTGCGATAATTTTTGTTTATTTTCAGTTTATTAAAATGGAGTGTCAAGTCGACGAAAAAAACATTTTCGACGCTTTCTTTTGATCGAGTTTAACCTAGACTGAAATGTTTCTAAAGCGGCTCGCAAAATTTGCGCTATATACGGAGAAGAAGCTATGACAACAAGGCCTGTTCAACTTGAAACAGCGAAAAAATGGTTAAGTCCGGACAAATTTAGCATAAATTTTGCGAGCCGCTTTAGAAACATTTAAGCCGCGATCAAAAGAAAATGTCGAACACTCGATCAAAAAAATGTTTTTTTGTCGACTTGACACTCAATTTCAATAAACGGAAAATAAACAAAAATTATCCCCATCAAAAAACTAAAAATATTATCTTGTAGAGCAAGAAATACTCTTTCGAATAACAAAACATAACGCCAAAACATTCATTTTAGGAGCACATTTTTAAATTTGAAAAAATGCGCAATAACATCAACCCAATATGAAAGTTTCAACAACTACGAAAGTTTCAACAAATACATACATATCAGAGTTGGGCGGAATTCCGACATCCGAATTCCGAAATGCGGAATTCCGGCCATTTTTGGTTTCGGAATTCCGTATTCCGAATTTTTGGCTATTTCGAATCGGAATTCGGAAGTTTTTGGATTGGTAAAAAACGACTTCTAGAATTGAATTTTTTCGATGAAGAGACATCAAAAAATTCTATGAAATTGATTCCACATTTATTCCGGCCATTTTTCGTTTTCTGAATTGAAAATTTTGCGAATTCCGAATTGAAAATTTTTACTTCCACCCAACCCTGATACATATATATGTCATTCACCTTAACGTAACTCAAGCTTAGACTAAGCCTAACTTATTTTTAAGTAAGCTTAATTTAACTTTTTAATTTTTAAACCATTTGACTTTGGTTTTTCTGTGAATTTTTGGGTTCCGGACTTTTGGAAATCTTGTGGAATCGAGTAGGAAATTAACAATTAGCTCACTAAACATCAATTAATCGTGAATATATATTACACAATTTTTAAATGGATTTTAAGTTTACTAAATATTCCTATTTTTTCAACAAATGTCGGGCCGAGAGCGTCGGCCGCAAATTTTGTTGCGCCGTGCAAAACTAACGTTCAAAACTAATTTTAATTTTAGGCATATGTCTTGTAAGAACACATCCAAATTTTGTAAGTAATGCGTATCCATTTTATATAAAGACTTTCAATAACTTTTTTGAAAAAAATTATGCAAAAATTTTTATTATGAAAAATTATGCACAAATTTTAGTTATTATGTAAATCAAGTAATCGTGAATATATAAAGAATTTATTAAATTCGGTTGCGATTTATTTTTGCTGTATTTTTTATTTAGTAACCAATTTTCTAATTTTTTTACTTGAGTTACAAGCAAAGTGTTTCGGTTTTTCGGGTTTTGTTAAATAATCGTACCTTCAAGTAAATAAAAAATTGAATTAATGTCTATTTTAATCTTGATTGAAAATTCATATAATAAATTATTAATTTTTTCATGAATATTTAATACGTACCACGAATATTCAAAGTCAGTAGAAAATTGGATACAATTTCGCAATTTTAAACATTTTGCTGTCACATTTTGCTTGTCATAAAAATTTTAAAATTTTTAGAATTAAAGTAAAAAAATAGGTGGTTGAAAAATAAAAAAGCTCCAGAAAAAATAAATTGCACAAGGCGTTAAAACGAGGCATTAAAATTTCAAAAAAATCTTTCAAAGCATCACAATAAAAAAATAACAGAAATAATCGCAAAAAATTTCAAATTCACTAATTAAATACATAAATTTATGTATTATTGTAAAATATGTTATTATTCAATTTTTTCAATTCTTTTCTGTAAGGCAAAATTTTTTAATAATAAAATCGAAATTTTAGTGATCCAGAATGCGCAAATTACCCGAGACAATTTTATTTTCAAGAAGCGTTCCAGCGGGTATGTCAATACGATCGCCATGATTGGCTATTATAATTACGGTTCCCTAAAATGTAACAGATAAAATAATTAAATAATACGTCTGATATGTTTTTGTTGTCACATAATTATATCAGAAAATATTCGGGAGGAGAGTCGGACCAGGGCTGAGAAAGTGTAAAAACGGCTGTCGGAATTTTGCGCCCCGGAACATTGTGTCTCAGAATTTTTTGGGGCGCAAAATTTCTAAAATTCCGGTGCGCAAAATTTAGA
Source organism: Deladenus siricidicola (assembly GCA_009724625.1). Lineage (NCBI taxonomy): Eukaryota > Metazoa > Nematoda > Chromadorea > Rhabditida > Sphaerulariidae > Deladenus > Deladenus siricidicola. The sequence continues at coordinate 12,913 of SAUE01000309.1, read as the reverse complement.
TTTTTTGGAGTTTTGCGCCCCATACTTAAAAAACATTATTTTTCAATAAAAATCATTCATTTTTTGAAACAGACATAATAATTTATTAAAAAGCCTAAGGTTTAAGCACAGCATTGAGCCTGTGAAGACCAACAACTTGGTTTATCCAGTAAAGTGCAGCTGATTATAAAGCGAATTTTCTAGTTTTTTGAAAAAATTGAAAATTTTTGTGAATTTTCGAATTTTGACAGGCCAAAATTTTAGTCGAAAAGCCATCCTTTTTGGTATTTCTTGGCAAAACCACTATCACGTTCGTAATCAGCGAAAATTAGTCTGATAAACGTAAATAAAAATAAAAAAATAAAAAAAAATATATCAAAATTAAATTAAAAAAAATGATTTGGACACAAAATTTCGATTAAAAAAAATTTTGCGCCCTGAGGACGCAAAATTCCGATTTTGGGGCACAAAGTTCCGGAGCGCAAAATTCGAGGCGTAAAGTTCCTGGGGCGCAAAATTCCGGCAACGGTAAAAAAATCTGTTGAATTGCAAGATAAATAGAACAACAAAAGAAAAAATTGGTAAATAGATTTTTTTATAAATAAAAATCATGAAAAATAATAAATAAAAATCATATAAATATAAATCATAAAAACGGTGCTCGCGTGTTTCTTAAAAATTGAAAAAATGGCGTTTCGCAACAAAAAGTTGTCCAATCTGCGTTCATCGAATTGTTGGTATTTCACATTTTCACATTGTCACACCATAATCAAACTTGTCACACACATTTCAAGAAAAACTTATCAATTTTAGAGAAACGAAAAAAAATAAAAGAAAAAACAGAAAAAAAATTTCAGTTCCAAAAACAAATTCTTGGTAATTATGAATTTTTCAACCAAATTTTGTTTTGTTTTATCTCTTAAAATGTTGTTCGGGAAAAAATTTGAAACATCGATTTCGAATCTGAAGTAAGTTATAGAGTGTGATTGCTAAGAATTTAAAAATATTTCATCAAAAAATAAATATTTTATCAATTGTGTATTAACAAACTTTTATCACATTGATTTTAAACGGAAAATAAAAATAGCTGAAAAATAAAATGTCAAAAAAGATTATGTCGATATGAACCGGCAAAATATAAACAAAAAATGGTTCATTTTTCGAAAAAGTAAATAAAAAAAGCAATGAAAAAAAATTAGGTTTCCAAGAATTATTTCGGTTCATGAAAAAAAAGCTTTTTGTAAAAAAAAAGTTCACTTTATCACTGTTTCTAATCATTATGAAAATTTGACATGTTTGGCAAAGAAAAAGCCAACCTTTAACGTAACATCCCGTCCAAACCACACATCTCCCGACACTGTCAAATGATCTAACTCGATTAGATCAGGAATGCCCTGGAATCGTTTTAGGAAATCGTTCACTTTATCGAAACTGCTTCCTAACTTCACGAGTGGTGTCGTTGGGAAGGATCGCAGAGAACTTAATGTCAAACTTCCACTGTCGATGTCGTAAAGATTGGACATCAACAATAACANATATATATATATATATATATATATATATATATATATATATATATATTTGATTTGATTTGATTTTAGTATCTCCCTAACCGCAAGCTCCTTTGAAATTTTTTATCGCTGCACCCGCCGCTGTTTCCAATTGAATTACATCCACGCCACGGTCCAAATGCTTAGGATTGACGATTATTTCCATTTCAAGTTCACGCCTCTCCACAACACGCTTAATTGCCGCCAAATTCACCCATAAATTGTTCGTGTTAAAAATCCTAAGCAAAATTAAAAGAATATGAAAAAATAACTATTTAAACAAATAAACATGTTCATTTTCTCTTTTTAACAATTTCAAAAATTTAAAGTTTTAAAATTTTTCATTTTTTAAACATTAACAATAATTGCAAACATTCATAAAAAAATTTGCACCAAATCATAAAAAAATATTTAAATAAATTAAAAAAAATGAAAACCAGAAAAAATTTAAATCATTGAAAACATTTTTATGTATATACATAAATGATTAAAAATTGCTACCTGAATTTGCTCACGCTTTTGAATTCATCAACATAATCTTTTGGCACTTGCGCTATTTCGAGTAACATTAGCCGATCGTCATATTCTATAAGCGTACCGCCCTTAACATCGGCCTTCGTCTTGTCTGTGACTTCCATAATGAATTCTGGTTGTGCTGGATCCGAAACGATGTGATTGAGAACATTCAAATCCACTGTAGCTCCCAGATTGTCAATATTGGAAAGAAAAACATACTAAAATTTATGTTATATGCACCAGGGTTTGGCGGAAATAAAAATTTGAAAGTTGAAATTCCAAAGGCTGAACATAAATTAGGAATTCGAAATTTCGAAGATCAAAAATGACCGGAATTTAAAAAATTAAAAATTTTCAATTTTTTGCGTACTCAATTTTTGATAATAAAAGGCTGCAAAACAATTCATGTGTACATATCAGGGATGAGTCGAAAATGAATTTGAGATTTCAAAAATCGAAAGGACCTTTCAAAATCGAAAATCGAAAGACCCTCGTGACTTCGAAAATCGAAAATTTCAAAAATCAAATTTCGAAAATCGAAAGAGAAAAATCACCGAAAATCGAAAATCGAAAGAAAATTTTTCTCGAAAATCAAAAATTTCAAAATAAAAATGTCCGGAGCATTTTATTAAACAAAATTTTTTTCACAGATAGCTGTTTTCTCCCTACGTTCAGCCATGTGTTCGCATAGAACGGGCCCTCATTCTGTTGGTGATGAAATGGATTTTTCGAGAATTTTCAGCAACATTTTTCTACTACTATTTTTTTCTATTTTTAACGTTTCGATTTCCCATATCGTGCACTTTTTTTTCCAAACTTTCCATTTTTTTCAAATCTCGCAATTAATAGACTTTAAATTCATCAAAATGTTCATTTTAAATGTCTAAAATACATAATATAATTTTTAACAAAATCAGAAAATATATTGCGGGCTTGAGGCCATAATAAAGAAACTCCAAAGGGCAGTTTTTTAATTTTAATTGAATTTTTTATTTTCGACACAACCATTTTTTGCCAGAAAATCCTGTACAATTTCATGTAATTCATTGCAAGATTTAAGATTTTTGAAAAAAATTTGAAATAACTTTTGACAAAAATGCACCAAATAAAATGTCATTTTCAAAAAAAATTTCGAAAAAATGGCCCATTTTTCGAAAATCGAAAATCGAAAGGAAAAAACACCGAAAATCGAAATACGAAAATCGAAAATTTTCTCACCCCTCGTACATATGTACAGTGCTGACCATAATTATACGGACACTTGAATTTTTGCAATTTTTCAGACCAAATATTTTTTCTCAATCTTTTTTTATTTTAAATACGTGTGGAAAAAATTATGATATTCTTTCAGTTCACCAAATGGGCCAGATTGGTGCCTATCATGAGCAAGGAGTCCGCAGTCGGACAATTGCACACAGAATCGCTCTCTGAAGGTCCTCAACATTTTCGCAGCGAATCAAATCATCGTAAATTCGATGAACCATGATTCTCCAAACATTTTCGATAAGATTAATGTTAGGAGAATCGACCGGTCTCACCATTATGTCGGTGTTACGATCCTGAAGTCAATATCGGGTACGTAACTTTCGATGCTCTAGAGCACCATTTTGTTGGAAAATAAGATTTTCGTCATCGAAATCTTCGAGAATGTAATGAGAACAACTACGATGACCTCCTGGTGCATTTCAGAACTCATACAGCCAGTAACGAATGCGAGGTGGAGTTTGCGGTTGTTTTGGAAAACAACCCACACGCTATGTGCATTTTTATGTGAACAGTAAATTTCTTGTTCAGATCATCTGGACTTGTGAAAAAAAGTTTAATCTGGATGGGTCACATGGCTATCTTGATTATTGGCATGATTTTAGAAAGAAACCATTGCGATTTTCACGCAGAAACTTCGGCGGCGGAAATGTGTTGATATCTTGTTTTCCAACAAAATGGCGCTCCAGAGCATCGAAGCGCCATTTTGTTGGAAAACAAGATTTTTGTAATCGAAATCTTCGAGAAATGTGATGAGAACAACTTAGAGGACTTCCCGGTGCATTTCGGAACTCATACAGCCAATAACGAATGCGAGGTGGAGTTTGCGGTTGTTCTGGAAAGCACCCCATACCTCGTGGAATTCTCCTTAAAACATTCATACATAAAATCAGCCTATAATTATGGCCAGCACTGTATAACAATGTTGTAGGAACTTCTCGAAAATTTTTTGGCTTAATTTTTTGGGAAAAACTTAAGAATTCCAACTGAAAATAGCAAAAAAAAAATCGGTGTTCTTTATTCCAAATTAAAGTCGCCGGAATTTGAAATTTCGGAATTCAGAATTCCGCCTAACACTATGCAGTGTGTTAGGCGACCCCAATTTCCTTTAAAACTAGCAATAACTATGGCTTAGCAATCTAAGCAGAACTCTAGAACCTCATTAAGCGTAATATTAAAAAGCAGTATCAAACGCATAGTAAATTTTAATATTTATGTTAATTTTTAAAATGACACTAACCTTTTTTCCACTCTCAATAAATTTATCGACCAAGCCGGAGTTGTAAAACGAATCGTAAAAATTACCATGGCCCGGTGGATACCAGCTAAATTAGTTTTAAAATTTTGCTGAAAAACAATTTTATTGTGGGTGACAGAAAATTCCAAAAATCAACTGTTTGTTGAAGCACTAACCATTCGAGATCATTATTGTTTACATCAAGTGCAATAGGCATGTAGGTTTCACGATTAATTCGAGGGTAGCGTGACTGGCAAAATGAGTAAACCTCTACGCGAACATTACTGTATTTTTTTAGTAACTTTTTTGTTTCATCGTCAGTGTTGAACGAGTTCATCAATACCAATGGCACCGACACATTATATGTCATGTTTAGATGCTGCATAATAGATTAATTAAAAAGAACCACAAAAACATTAATATGTATAATAAAAGATTTGATAATACCAATATAATTAGGTTATGTAAGTGTAATAATTTAAGTGTAACACTCTAAGCGAAACAGACTACATTTGTAAGCATTCAGCAGGCGTTTGATGGGTTCGAAGAACTTATTGGTCAATATGAGGAATAGTTGGTTTTGTTTGACTTTTGATATGAGGTTTGCGGTTTTACAATATATTCGGAACAAAATCATCCGATCATTGTTGACAAACAAAGATCAATGTTAATAAAAAAAAACTTTTTTGTCATTGTTTTTGTTTGAATTGTTAGGTTAAACAACTTATAAATAAACAATGCCGAAGAATTGGAAAAAAAGGAATTCTTAGAAATCCATAAAAATATAGCAAAGTTTATGACAAATTTAAATATTCCGCCTAATACAGAGACAAAAGTTATGCTAATTCTTTGAGACAAAAGTTATGCTAATTCTTAAACTGTACTTATACTTTTGAACAGGAGTGTAGTGCTGAACTTTGACTACATTCAAAGATTCAAAGGTCCTACTTTAAAATATGAAATTTAGAAAGATACAACATAAACATACCTGAATTTGTTGTAGTGTGAGATCAAGGAAAGTCAGTTCGTTTCGCACTGAAATAACCGATTTTGGGCCCTTACATCCCATGGAAGTGCCTAAGCCCCCGTTAAGCTTAACCACAACCAACTTGCTTAAAAGGTCGTGAATTCCACTTTCGTGCGCAATGGGGAGCTAAAATAGAAAAATAGTATATGTATGCGTGCATGTGTGTTCGTGGTAGAAAAACTAGCGAAAATTAATTTTAATTATTGAATTTGCACCAAAAATGTTCAAAAAATATGTCGTTATCCA
>SAUE01000308.1:158608-171250 GCA_009724625.1 Deladenus siricidicola | reverse complement strand
TTAAAATTGGGAGGTATTATTAACTGGGACCCTTTATAATGTTTAATTAATAACGTGGGTTTAAGTAATGTTTTACGCTTGTAAATGATTTCCGCTATGTTGATCTGTGTAATCAAAAATGCTCAAAACCCAAATATATGAGTGCTGTCTGCGATAAAAAAAAGCGCGGGAAAGTCGAAATTTAACTTTAGCCAAAATTTGGAAACACTGAAATACATTTGAATATGTATCTTTCAAAAGTTAAATTAAGTTTTCAACTTAAAAAAAAGTTGAATTTTTAATTTTAACTTTTGCGTTTAATTTTGGAAACGCTGCCGAATTTTTGGGAGAAGGTCAAAGTTTGGGGGTTGAGCCCAAAAGGGTCTAATCTGGCGATAGGGAGTGCAAAAATTTTCTCATTGTGGGTCTGGGGCAGGGGGTGGACGAAATTTATTTACGACCCACTTCCGGTCTGTGGTCTGACAAATATGATTTTAACTGATTTTGAGTTTTATAATATTTTAGCCTCAACAACGATGACTATCTATGTTGCCGAGAATGAAGCGAACTATTGCACGCATATTAAGAATTTTTTAGTAAATTTTTTGGAGAATCTTGACAAACCTCGGGTGGTTACCATCGGCGTATCAGGTGCGTTGTTTAAAAAAATGTTAATTTGTGACGACTAGCTGGATTTGTTTTATTAAGGAGTCTACATGTGTTTTTGTGACTTTTGTTACCTCTAACATATAATGAAATTTTTAGGCGGATCAATGCCGAATGTTTTATGTCCAGTGCTCAAAGAAGTAGCTTCAGATTTTAAGAAGAAAGAATACCAGATTTGTTTGTTTCCGGTTGATGAACGTTTGGTACCTAACGATGATGCCGACAATAATATGTCCGCTTACGTGAAAGCGATGGATGGCGAGTACACTGACCGATTGATTCGCATTGACGAAAGTACTATCAACGACGGTATTGTATTAGTATTTTTGTTTTTCGGGCTCAGAGTCATGTGGCCGATCAACCCTCTTGCATTCGACTTCTCAAAAAAGGGAGAGGGAAGGGAAAGAGAAGGATGGTGCAAAATTTTTGCAATAAATTAGCCATTTCTAAAATTAATGCTTGGTCTGCTACGTGTTTTCAAATTTCTTCATTTTATGTTTAATTTATAATTTTATAAAAAATTTTATATTTTTTATAAAAATAATTCTCAAGTTATTTTTTTTAGCAATTTTGGCAGCCTCAAAATTTGAAGAGAGTTTAAAAAGTGTAAATCCACCGCTTTCTGATGACGGATTCCCTATTTTTGATATTCTTTTTCTCGGTCTTGGCCCGGATGGACATACATGCTCCTTGTTTCCGGGACATAGTTTGCTTCAGGTTCGTTATTTTGCGTTGAATTTTTTTTGATCATTCTTGATTTTTTGATGATAATTGTTACATGAATTACTTTGTATATTTAGGAAAATTCCAAATGGATTGCTCCCATTGAAGATTCCCCAAAACCGCCAAAACGACGCGTGACAATAACACTACCGGTTATTAACCATGCTCGAAACGTGGTTTTTATTGTTACCGGCGAATCAAAGGCGTCAATTGTCAAGGTAAATGATGCGAGACTAACGCGATACGAATATTTCTTCAACTTTCAAATTTAGGGGATCGTGGAGGACAAAAACAAGGCGTATACACCCTCGTTGTTTACTCGCGAACAAACACATTGGTTCTTGGATAAAGCGGCGGCCAGTGCTTTATCTTTGAAATATTGACATTTAATTTCCTTTAGACGTATGTAATGTAGTTTATTTTTATTTGTTAATTTTTCCCGATGTGATTTATCCATATTGTGATTTTTACAGGTATGTGCATTAGATATAAAGAAATGTTTTATTTATTCTCTGATGTTAATGATTTTTTATCATTTTTATATTTTATATGCATTCAAATTAAACTTTCATCTTTATTTGGCATGTAGATTTTTTAATTTATACTTTTGAAAGTTTAATGTTTCTTAGACTAATACATAATGCGGCAAACAAACATTGAACGAAGACCATTAGTTTGGGCGCCAACAACCAGTTCTAATATTGGGTTAGTTTTTTTGCTTTACAAATTTTTCTTTTACTGACAAAAATTTATGCGTAATTTGCTTTAGGTTAGATCCGTATGAGGATCCTGCTACTGGTCTCGAGCGTGTTTCCTCGATGAGTAGTCTTCAGAATCGTGGACGACGACGTCGTTTGTATAGTCAAGATGAAGCGCCTCCACATCGGCCTACTCCAACAAACTCTGACCACACACTATCTGAGAAATTCGAGAGCTTAGATTACGAAATTGTGGAAAATGAATTATACCGCGCGGACGAGCTTGGAAAGGAACATCAAGTTAGTTTTATCAAGTCGTTTTTTGATTGAAGCAATTAAAAATATTTAGTACAAGCTTTTTCGCGAAACTGTAAATCGATGGGTAGTATGCTTTTTCATTGGCGTATTTACAGCGTGCGTTGCTGCTTTTATCGACATGGCCGTCTACTATATGGGACATATAAAATACCATTTTATGCTAGGCAAATGTAAGGAAAAATTTCAAAAATGTTTTTTTGTTACGTGTTATGAATTTTTTAATTGTATGTTACTTAAATTTTATACATTTTTGCTATATTTTTATGATTATTATTGCGTCACGCATTTATTTGATTTTAGTGGCGGATTTATGCGACCACGAGAGCATTGGTAATTCGGGTTGTATGTGGATTATGTTGTTCGCTTGGGCCGGTTTTAATTGCTTTTTTGTGGGAATTGCGTCAATATTGGTGTTATATATTTCGCCTGTGGCAGCCGGCTCGGGAATTCCCCAGATAAAGTGCTTCTTAAACGGAGTTCGTATTCCCGGTGTTGTGCGACTGAAAACACTTATAGTGAAGGCCGTGGGCGTTTCATGTTCCGTCGTTGGAGGTCTTGCGGCTGGAAAAGTACATTTTTTATAACATAAAAAGTATCTATAACGTTGTTGTTGACATTTGCTATTTTTAGGAAGGTCCCATGATTCATTCGGGCGCCGTGGTTGCGGCTGGAGTATCACAGGGTCGGTGCTTTACATTGCCGATCGATTTGCATATTTTCCAGTATTTTCGCAATGATCGCGAAAAGCGCGACTTTGTGAGTGCAGGAGCGGCGGCTGGAGTTTCCGCCGCGTTTGCGTCACCTATTGGAGGTGTTTTGTTTAGTTTGGAAGAGGGTGCCAGTTTTTGGAATCAATCTCTCACTTGGAGAATGGTAATTATTTAAAAAATGACTACTAAGTTTTAATCTAATTTTTGTTGATATTTTATGCATTTATATTGTATTAGGTGTTTACGGCGATGATTTCAACATTTACACTCAATTGCCTTTTAAGCGCTTTTTATGGCCAACCTGGTATTTTGTCATGGAATGGATTGGCGAATTTTGGTGTTTTTAAGGTTTTCGTATTTTTAACATTAGGTTTAATAAAATTGTAGCATGACTTTATGCGAACATTATTGATAGCGTTTTAAATTTAGGATACATCATATTGTGTTCTCGAGATTCCATTTTTTGCGCTCATTGGCGTTATTGGGGGTTTATTCGGCGCTCTTTTTAACAAATTGAATATGATACTAGCAAGATTTCGAAAACGGTATTACTGTTTTGAATTCTATGCACTTTTTTATTAGTTTTGAAATTCTCGATACCAATACATTTCGATTTTTTAATTTTTCTCAGATACGTAAGAAGTAAGGCACAAAAATTTTTTGAATGTATGCTGGTAGCTGCGGCATCAGCCTTTGTTGGTTTTATTACGCTTTTGGCGGTGGACGATTGCCAGCCCGTTGGCGTCAATCCTCACTTAACGGATGTCACAAAGGTTAGCAAATTTATTTATACATATTTTTAACTTTGGGGTCTATTTTTTTCTAAAAAATAGTATTATTTTGCTAGTCATCTGTTATTATTATTCATATTTTTTGATTTAGTTGTGGTGTCCGAAAGGAAAATATAGTGCCGTGGCTAATCTTTTCTTTCAAAATCCCGAGGAAAGTGTCAAAAGTCTTTTTCACAGCACGATTAGTAAGTTGTTAAAATAAATTAATATTTATACTTGTATGTTGTTATTTTCAGATTCTTTTCGACCTTACACACTCATGATTTTTGCCACGGAATATTTCATTTTGACATTGTGGACATATGGTTTATCTGTCCCAAGTGGAATTTTTATTCCATGCTTGTTAACCGGCGCTGCATGGGGTCGCTTGATTGGAATTGGTGTTGAAAGATTTTTTCCGAGTTTGGTAAGTTATTTTATGGTTGGTTATTTGTAATGACATTGTATTCAGATTACGAAGTACTTTTAATGTGTAGTTTTATAAAAAATAATAGTTGTTATTTACAGAACGGAATTGATCCCGGAAAATACGCATTGGCTGGAGCTGCCGCGCAATTGGGTGGTGTTGTTCGTATGACAATTTCTTTAACAGCCATAATTGTCGAAGCGACGAAGGATATCACATTTGGTCTTCCCATAATGTTGGTTCTTATGATTGCTAAGTGGATTGGCGATTTATTCAACGAGGTTTGAGTTTTTATTTACACTCCTGATTTTTTATTATTTGTCATATGTAGCTAAAAAATTTTGTGCTGTTTTTAAAATCAACCTCTAATGTACTATTTTATTTTAATGGACCAAGAAGGTGAAATTATTAAATATAGCAACGTTTATTTTAAGGGTATATATGATTCACATATCGATTTGAACGAAGTTCCAATTCTCGGGTGGCATGCACCGAAACTTTCTCGAAATATTCTTGCCGAGTCGATAATGCGCAAAGACGTTGTTGCTTTGCCGCTTGTTGAGAAAGTGGGGCGTATTATTGAAATATTACACAACACAAAGCATCACGGTTTTCCAATCGTCGATCGAATCGATGACGCGCCCACGAGCATTGCTTATCCCGAATACGGTCATCTAAAGGGTCTCATTCTGCGGTCGCAACTCATTGTCTTACTAAAAAAGAAGGTAATTTTCTTTTTCGTCTGTAGGATTTATTATTTTTGCGTTGAACACTCATTTGCAACGGTTTCAGAATTTTTCTCACGACGTCGAGGGACGTCATTCCCACCCGGGAAAGGAACCGCTGGGATTGGATGATTTTAGGGAGCATTATCCTAGGTATTTTTTGTTGTGATGTTATAATAGTGAAGTTAGCTATTCAGTTAGGCAGTACTTTAGCATTTCCCTACTCGCGTGTTTTAAAGGTTTTTAATGATTTATACTTTTAAAGGGATGAAAAGATGTCGGTATCTGAACTGGGTTTGTGTAGGGCTGACGCTCAATGCTGGATGGACTTCAGACCATTTTTACATCCTTCACCTTATCGCGTGCCATTATGCGCATCGCTAGATTCTATATTTAAATTGTTTCGCGGTTTGGGTCTGCGCTTTTTAATGGTTGTTAACGATGAAAATAAGGTTATTATTATATGTAATTTTTATTAAATATTGCTTAAAATTAACTGTTTTAGTTAAAAATGGATATTTATTAATGAATTGTAATATTTTAGGTTCGTGGCGTGATAACGAGAAAGGATATTGCTCGTTTTAAGGAGCGCCGGGTAAAAAATCAGTATTTGGTGCATGAGGTCCATGTAACTCCATACAACAACTGATTGTTTATAATTACATTTTGATCATTTTTTTATTATTTTCAATCTACTCACCAGGGTTGGGCGGTAGTAAAAATTTTTAATTCGGAATTCTAAGGCTCAAATGATCGGAAGTCGGAATTCCGTCCAACCCTCATACACACCAAAAAACAAAACTTGCTGGTTAATCAATTTTGTTATAATGTGGCAATATTTTTTTAAATTATGTGATAAGCTGTAAATTTTTGTAAATTAACTTCCAACGGATAAATTTTGCCAGTTTTGCCATTATTGGGATATCGTCTAAACACTGAAAGCAAACGTATGAGGAGAAAATTATTTATTTTCAAGATTGTTTCATTCTTATATTAATATTTTACATTTATGCTGAACTGTACGATTCGAAAATGGGAACGTGTTTTTTTTTGATAAATTTGTTTCTTTTTTAATATTCCACTTTTTGCCACCACATAGCAGTTATTTTATTTATTGTATGATGATTACTGTTATCTGTTAAGTATTATTTCTTTTATAAATATAGTAATTATAGGCAAGAACTTTATACACTGAAATAGTAAAATTCCACTGAAAAAAACTTAGTTTTGATAGCATTTTTTAGGATCTTCACTTAGAATTTTATTTTAAATTTGACGAACTTTCGAGATATGATTTAGTACATGTCAAAAAAATTTGAGGTTTATTTTGGCATTGTTTTGTGCTTTAAATCTTATACACTCCGGGTAAATTCGTTGACTATTTATTTCTACTTTATTTATTCGGTTATGAATACACGTTGAATATCTTAAAAAGTGACGCATTTCTATTCTAAAAATCGTTTTCGGAAAGATTTAGATATGTGGCTAAATTTTATTTTAATCGCTAGCGTGTTGCAATGTGCTTGTTCGTTGATGTCCGATTGGACAATTCCATTGGAATTTTCGGTTGCAGGTTAATTTAATTGTAGTAAAATATTAAAAAAAACCAAATAAATGTGTTATTTTCCAGGTTCAGCATTTCGCTCGCTTGGAAAATTGGTGGTTCGCGAGTTTGGTGATGGAGAATTTGTTGGGAATTCTGTAGATGTGGAAAAGCAGTTACTTGATGCATTTAAATTGGCTATCGCCGAGAATAGAACCGAACCAGTTTACACAATCAAAACAGGAGATATTCAGAGCTCCACGTTTCCCGTATGTTTCACATATACTGCCATATATGTATAAGGATTTTTTTAACTAAAATTGTGATCTTAGCTTTTTGTTTGTTTTGACTAAGTATTTTATATTAACTTAACGATTTTTAGTGTCTTTTTCTTCACTCGGATTTGGCTCACGAAATAGCAATTTCGGTGGACTTAGAGCGACGTAAAGTTCATTCATTGACCGTATTTCCCCAAGGTTTGCACGATATAACGGATGGAGAAAATAAAGTCTTTTGTGATCAAAGCTTATTAGCGTCTTCTCGACCAAGACTTTCCGCTAGCGTCAAAGTAATGCCTCTCTCGGAATTGCCAAGGTATTTGTTTTACGAAAATGTGTTGTTTCGACAAAATGAAGCATGATTAATACGGTGGGATAGTGTGTGGATAGTTTAAGTTGATTTCCATTTTTTGGTATGATGGCTAAATTGTTTTGCGCAACGTTCATTTCGGTTAATTTTAGTCCCGACACGGCGTCATATTTGCAAAGAATTGAAGATGATAAGCGGGCACGTCAGCATGGAGCTACACAGGATAACCGCTCATTTATTGCTAAATATGTGCGTTTTTTTGAATTTTCAAAACTTTACATTTTTCTAAGGAAGCCGCTGGATACAACAGTTTCGACATTCTTGGAAAATTAGAATTGAACAGCTGCAATCACAGATTTTTTCCATTTCGTCTGCTCAATTTTTGCGAAGATTTTTTCGATTCTTGGCAAAAAATTACTTCCTTAATTTAGTATTTTTTATTTAAACGAATTCGTTTAATTATAAGCAGTGGCGGGTCCGGAGGATGGCCACCAACTTCCATGGAAATTTTTTTATGATTTTGAAAATTTTCTAACTTTTTGGTGTCAAAGGAGAGAGCTCATTGAAAGCGTTCCAAAACACCATTCACTTTGACCCCCATTCTATGTAAACAGAATTATGAACTTTGAAACTTTTAAATTTCTGGCTCATACCTCCATTTTCTGGTTATAAGCGAAATTAAAAAAATTAGAATTTTGATATTCGACAAAAAAGGAATTTGACTTTGGAATTGCTATCGGTAAAAATTTTCTGGTTATAAGAAGTGAAATCAAAAAACTTTGGAATTTGCTTAACTTATTGGCAAAAATATATTTTCTTTTTTCATAAACTTCTCTGAAATATCTCTTTTGAAATTTATTCACCATTTTGCCATAAACAATTTTTGATGTGTAAATATTTCTGGTTTTTATTATTACACTCGTGACGGATTTTTTACAAATTTTAGTGGATGTACATTGTTCCTGTTGTGATATTTATGGTGGTTTCGAATGCGTTCAACGGAGATCAACAAGCGCCGGCAGAGTAGTATTCGGACTTTACTTATGAATGAAATTCATAAAAGCTGTATTATATTACGGGTAATTTATAGTTGAATGGCATTCATTTGGAAAACGAACTTTTTCCTATTTAGAATTACAACAATGTTTAAATTTAATAAAAATTGATTTTCTCTTTACAATTTTGAGAATTGAAATTGAATGCCTCTATCATTTTTGATTTTAATCTTTTTGATTGGTATTTATTTTGATATTTTTTTATTATAGCATAAAAAATTGTTATTTTTGGCAGTTTTTACAAATTTCCTTGAAGTTTTTTTTCATCCAATAATAATAGATCTGCTACATAACTTTGGAGAATGAGATTAAACAGTAAAAAAAGTTTGTTGGATTTAAGTGAGCTTTTGTTGTCGTAAAATATTGTTGTTTATTCACAAATTATTGTGTATGTATGTAACAATAAACAAATTAATTAATTTCGCCGTTGTTTGAGGACGTTATAATTCGTTAGAGTATACTTGTATTTTTTTATTAATTATTTTAAATACAAATTATTTAAATACGAACAGATTGAAGACAATATTCATTTTTGAAGATGACTCAACCTTTCTCTTATTCGGCAAATGATATGGATACAAGTCCGACTTCTGCAAAGGTGTTTATTATTTTATGGGTTAAAAAGTAGAAAAATTCGTGCGGGTGGGTTTAGAATATGTTTTAACTTTAGGGTGACCAAACTAATTGAGGTTCTTGCGGGTTATCTGCCCCCAAAAAAAATTTTTTTTATGTTTCGGTAGAAATTTGTATTCCTGAGTTTTTCAACACACGGAATTCGAATATGATATTTATTTGCTAGGCGGAGTCTTAGGCTTTGGCTAAGGCTTTTGGTGTATGTCACTTTGGTCCCCCTGTGTTTTTTACGAAAAATATCGAATCCAACATGTTGAAAAACTCAGGGATACAAATTTCTACCGCAAAATAAAAACAAATTGGGGCAAATGACCCACAAGAACCCTAATTTGTTTATCCTAGATTTGAGATTGTGGTTATAAAATACGCGTTTGACTTGCTGGGCAAATTTACATATGTCATATATATTTAGTTTTTTGGCTTTAGGTAGCTGAAATATTTCTAACCGCTGGTCATGCCTTTCAAAAACTAGGCGATTTAACGCTAAAACTTAATCAACCCATTACCGAGAACACAAATGAAACCAAATGGTCGGAGAAGGATGTCGAACGGTTGAAAGAGTCGCTTGCTCGCTTTGCCCAAGACCTCGATAACATCTCTGATTCCGTGCAGGGACGTATTGTGTAGGTCTTTAAGAAAATTATGGAATTGTCATGTGTGTATTTAAGGAACCGTTTCGAATGAATGTACTCTCTCATGGCGGTTAAGCTTTTAAAAAATTGAGAATGGCATCAGCTCAACATAATTCCAAAAAAACCTCCGTATACTAGATTATAAATTTTATCACGGTTGGGCAAATTATTTAAAAGTTAACGAAATAAAACTAAAAATTGCAGACAAAGAATAAAAACTGATATCAAGCGACGGACTATGATTAGCGGCGGGCTTTCGGATACCCGAGTACCGTTGAATAGCGCAGCGCCGAGTTATTCCGGTGGGGCCGGCACGTCGGCTGCATCGAGTAGCAATGCAGCGTCCTCGTACGGAGCGAACGCTTTTGGCGGCGGTGCTGGATCGTCTTCATACGCGACATCGGGGATTGGCGGTGGTGGTGGGCATGCGGCAACACTTTCAGCCTCGAGTGGTGGCGGTGCCGGTGGACGTTTGATGGACATTAAGCAGGAGGAATTCGGTGTTAGCTTTCAGCATGGTATGTGTTGGATTCACTTTGATCTTGTCAAAGAATCCCTTAAAAATAAACTAATCATAATTGCCTTGATATTTTATTTTATTCTCTCGAACTAATTATTTATAGGCGGTCAACCCGCTCGACTCACGTCCGCCGGTGGTCTTGGCGCACTCAGGAGGACGTCGCCTTCTTCGGCCGCTTACTCTGGTGGTGGCGGTCCGATAATGGCGAGTCCGCGGAGCGCCTTGGGTGCTGGAAATATGCCGTACAAGAAACCCGGATATGGTGGTTCGTCTGCCTTTTCTAATGTTGACTTTTGAATTTAAAGCTTTATAACTTTTTTTGTTTCGAGAGTAAGCCTTGAAATTGTTAGTTTTCTCACTTTATTCGATAATAAATTCTTTACATATTTATCATTGACGTTCATGCGAGTAATATTTCGTAAATTTTTGTAAAGGGGTTAGAGGACTCGTAACCCGTTTTTCACAGAAAATAATATATTCATATAACGATATTCGGTTTTTAGGCGGAGTGAAAACCGCTTTCCGTCCCATTCGAACCATAAGCGCCACCGTAAATTCATCGCCGGGCGGCGGACATAGTATTTCACTGGCCCGTCCCGGCGGAATCCAATCCCAGCAACAACAGCCACGAACACATTACTCATCACAACAACGACAAATAACACACCAACAACAATCGACGAGCATTGATTTAGAGAATTCCCCAGAAGGAGAAAAATCACCCACTCGTGAGAGCGTATCACCCATAGCCCAGCAACTTTAACTCTTTTTTGAAACGGAATTTTTGGACTTATTTCATAAATAATTTTTTGCTTCGCTGAGTTTTAACAATTTTGAAATGACAGTAGGTAAATAAACTTGAAAAATTTATGAGATGAGAAAAATAAAATTAAAATAACTTTTTCGAAGATCGAAAATATTCTTTTATTAAAGTCATCCCTTAGTTCTGCAGCATATTCGTTTCTCACTTTCGCTTATTCATGTATCAGTGTTATAAATTCAAAGGTTTTTTTCGTATGCATTGTTAAATTTTCCTTTGACGCAAAAGAAAATATTACATAACAACAAACATAATTAGTATGTATAATGGAGCTGCGCCAAATATTTTAACGGATTACTACATATTGTAAAAGAAAATTAAAATTAGTAGTAATCCGTATGTTTTCAAAAAACCGTGAAACATGTAAAAAGTGAAATGAAATTAAATTCATTTTATGAAATTAAGTCGAATTGTGAAATGGATGGACTTTGTTATTTCAGTCTCGTCAAAACCGGAAATTTCGTGAGAAAATTATACTAGAATTAGATAGTAAGTTTTTTGGTGGGAGAGGTAAAGATTCAATAAGTGAACGGACAAACAGCTGCAGCTGAAACGAAAAAAGTTTTGAATTTGCGCAAATGCATATACACTTCTGTTCAAATGTATAAGGACAGTTTAAGAATTGGCACAACTTTTGTCTCAAATGTCGGCATCGGATGAAACTTTTTTAAAACACGTGTTTTTATGTCAGAAATACTAGACTTCCATGGTTTTTGAAATTTTTCAAAAGGGAAAAATTTTCACTGAAAAAACCCAATTTTGCTATTTTTGACCTGTTCAAAAGTGTAAGGACACTTCAAAGATTAACTTTATAACAAAACGAAAACAACAAGTAACGGACAGAAACATATTTTCAATATTTTTCGGGTCCTGCTTGACACCGTACAACTTCAATAAGAGGCTTAAGAAAACTTCTCGCCAAATTATCGAGAATTTGCAGTGGCAACCGACCCCATGATTCCAAAATCGCAATTTTCAACTCATTTACAGTCATATACTGTCGATTATTGCGATAAACATCTCGGACCATTAACTCCTATCAATTCTCGATCGGATTCAAGTCGGGAGAGCATACGGGATAAGCTAAATTTTAGATTTGGTGATGCGCAGGGTACTCTGTCGTCGACCGACGCATTATCCAGCATAAAAAGATAACCAGGTTGCCAAAATGGTGTCAAATGCAGATAGCCGCAAAAACCGTCCGGTCCGTCCAAATTGAACTTTTTTTCGTCAGACCAGACGATCTAAATCAGTTGCAATCTTCAATAAGCATTTCTAACGTAGAAGTTAAAAACCTTCGTCCATTCAATTTGCTGAGCCTGTGGGGTGGTCGTAAAGTTGGGAACTTTATCATTTGACGACGAACAATTACTCCGCTATCGCGCAAGACTCGTCGAATGGTCAATGGACTGCCTGACAGACCCAAATCAGCGGCGACTTGTGAAGATGACACTGTTGAGTTAGACGCTACGCTTACGATGGGTCGCCTTGTGCGGGTATCCGTTACTTTTGGGCGCCCGCTGGACTTCTTAGTACCATACGCATTCAGATCGGCCAAAAAATTCTGAACAAAACCCTTAGAATGCCCAATTTCGCCCCCGATTCGTCGCACCGACCAGTGTTGGCCTCGCAGAGCAGAAATACGGCCCCTTTCAACGTCTGATAAATTTTCACTCTTCACCATTGTATGAAAAACACAACAAACGAACTAATAAATAAATATAAAATGAAACAACCCACAAAATAATTCATTAAAACATTAAAAAAAGGTGTCCTTATACTTTTGAACAGGTCAAAAATATCAAAAATTTGGTTTTTTCAGTGAAAAATTTTTT
>SAUE01000308.1:102425-114976 GCA_009724625.1 Deladenus siricidicola | reverse complement strand
AAAAATGGTTGTGTCGAAAATAAAAAATTCAATTAAAATTAAAAAACTGCCCTTCGGAGTTTCTTTCCTATGGCCTTTAAGAAAATTTTCTGAAAAGGCTTGAGCCCGGAATATATTTTCTGATTTTGTTAAAAATTATATTATGAATTTTAAACATATAAAATGAACATTTTGATGAATTTAAAGTCTATTTGAAAAAAATGGAAGTTTGGAAAAGGGTGCACAGAAGATGGGAAATCGAAACATTAAAAATAAAATAAAAAACCAGTAGAAAAAAATGTTGCTGAAAATTCTCGAAAAATCCATTTCATCACCAACAGAATGAGGGCCCGTTCTATGGCTGAACGTAGGGAGAAAACAGCTACATATATCTGTATCTGTGAAAAAAAAATTTTTAATAAAATGCTCCGGACATTTTTATTTTGAAATTTTCGATTTTCGATTTTCGAAATCACGAGGGTTTCTCGTTTTTCGATTTTCGAAATCTCAAATTAATTTTCTACTCATCCCTGGTATATACATAAATAAAAATTATATAAAGATAAAGTATATAATATGTCCTTTAATTATAATTTTTATGGGCTTAATCAATACATATAGTGTTTTCTAAAATGGCTACTGTCGTACTTATTAATTTGTCTCAAATTGCACGTCAAATTTTAATCATTTTTCAATTAACTTTTCAGTTTTGATAAATTCTCAAATTTCCCGAATAAATATAACTTTTTTTATTCAAATTTTCGAATAATTACATATTCTTTATATATATATATATATATATATATATATATATATATATATATAAATTTTTTTATTTCAACAAAAAATTGCTTTTAATACATATATGTATACATGTATTTTATCTTTAGGTTTTAAGAATTTAATATTTTGCAGCTTATTTATGGCTTCACGAGTTGTGGCTTCACAAATGTGCACTTTTATGAAATTAATGTGCACAAAATTTATGCTGTTTGTTGATCAGTAACATAATGTAATGAATTGAAGGAATTTGAACGAAATGCAAGTGCTTTTATGTATTTAATTAAATACTTAATTTAACATTTATCGATCTCTAAAAAACCTTCAAATTATTTTCGTCAATTTTGTATTTTATGCTGTAGATTGGTTTTGTAGTAAGTGGGCGGCTCTTTCTCAAGAGAAAAGGTAACACCCACCGCCCAACCAGTAGTGGAAAAGAAGACGACCACGAGCGGTCGTGTACAGAGCAATAGCTCTGGACACGGACGCTCGGGATCGGCTTCCCCGCGCTGGGTTGGGAGGTGAGTGGTCCTCCGTAGGGGGAACTCTGGGTCGCAGTCGGATTATGTGTTGTATTATTATTAAACCATAATAAATGATATTAAAATACTACTAATCGAAACTACACCAATACAACAGTTTGTTTTAGCAGACAATCGCATTAGAACTCTATCTATCACCTGTTCATTTTGCTTAAATTTAACTCTTTAAATATTTAAATTTTAGTTAATTTTTCACCTTTAGTACAACATATAGTACAAAATTTTCTTTAAAATTTATTTTGGAAACAACTTTTGAAAAAACTGTTTACGAAACTTCCATAACGATATAAATATGCTTTTTGATCACGTTAATTTCCGGTTTTGTGTCATCAAAACAGTAACTAATTAAGTATGTTTTTGCATTAAAATATTTAGTAGTAAATGAACATTTAATTGTTTGCATTTTTCATTGTCATGTTTGTCTAGTCATAGTTCAGGTCATATTTCTAAATTAAAATTATTTTTTGAAAGTAAACTTAAACAATTCGATTTACCACTTATTTTCGAAGCTGGAGTGAAATGGTCATTTTGTCACTTCATTTTTAAAGTTTTTGATTATGTGAATTTGCAGTTTTGCCCTATCGGGGTATAAAAAACCTTTTCCACCTTTTTATATTCTAAAACCATATTTAGTGTTGCTTTTAATGATTTTCACCGTTTTATGTAGCCTAAAACACAAATAGAAAAGGGATGTGTGTAGAGCAGATATGTAAGTAGATTATAAGTTGTCATTTGTTAATATTGTACAACTTTCAGTTTCCCACATTTTAAAAGCAGCGATTATCTTTTTATTATTGATCAATAAAGTACGCAGATTGGCCTAACATTTTGGCATATCCAATTTTGTGTTTTGACACAATTATAGATTTAAAATGATTACAAAAGTATGTAGATGTACACAACACAACCGCATACAAAATACACAACCGCATACAAACTCGCACATACACACCCAAACACAAACACACACAAGCACACACATACACACAAACACTGGGATAGTTGCATTTTTATCCGGAAAATTTAGCGTAAACAAATTTTGAAAAATTTTAACAAAAAAGGGGGCGTAAACTATGTAAAAAATCCCGAAAAGCCTAATCTTGGTGTTTCAACAAAAACATTTTCTACTGTAATATTCCTATTTGGAAAATAAAATTTTACCCAAAACATGTAAATTTGAATGAATTTCCGTAAAAATCTCACGTTTATTTTTGTATTATTTGTGTTATGAAACTTATTGCTTTTTTGATTTATTTGAAAAACCATTTAGATTAATTAAAATTGAGCAGTTTTTGTCAAGAAACGTCTACAAATTTTTTATGCTTCTATCAGCTTTGCCTATATTTTTTAGAATAGGTTTACTAATTTTTATTTTTTGGGTTTTTTAAAGTAAGTCATTTTTAATTTTTAATTTACTTATACATTTTCTTAGAAAAATACAAAATAAATAAATTTTAATTTAAATGCACATGGGAATTATTCGCATGTTTTTTTCAGTTATTTCGTTTCAAGAAATGCCTGAAGGCTATCAAATTTTGTGGGAAGAACCATAAATGGGAAGAACCATACTCTGAAAACGTCAAATAGAGTTTGATATTAATTATTGGTTATTAAAATTGTTTTTCTTTTTAAAACTTTTTTAGCTCAATATCATCAATATTTTCTATCCCAACAGATTGTATAAAATAAAGCGTAATTAATTGCGAGGAAAATACAATTAGCACAAAAATAAATGTTATGTTTTTCGTTGTTTTTAAATTAAAGAAAAAGAACTCTTGCAAGTTCAGACACGCCAACATTCTCGCCTTTAAACAGAAAATAATTTCGTGATAAATTAGTTCAAAAACTTTATTACTACATACATTCTTTTAAGTATTAGGTACAAGCGTGGTCTAACGCAAAACCTAATTTAATTAAAGCCGATAGATTGAGGCAAGGAGCACCTGCTGTTTTATTAAAACAATCTAACACGCAATAATATAATACAGACATTTAAGCTTGCTATTAATACAACATTTGACATTCTTTTATATACATATTTTGTCGAACAGCATATATTTTTTAACTTCTGATTACTTAAACATAGAGGCAAGCCAAATTTTGAGAATGTTAGGTAGTTCCGACAATTCGTACTGTTTTGAAAAACATAAAAATATTTTCGGTTTTTGAAAATACTGCGTGTTTTTATGAAAAATTAATAATATGTATGTATATGTATCATTTGAAAACTTAAACAATAGTTATAGCTAATATACTGTAGTATGTATGTATGTACGGATTATATGTCACTTAAAAAACTAATAAGAAAAACTTAATAATTTAGGAGAAATTTAATATTTAATGTTTGCAAAATGTTTTGTTCGCTTTGGTTTTAGCGTATAGGAGAACGGTTCAAATCACAATATTTGGTGTATTGTATAGCTTATACTGCACATGTATTGTAACAATTTCATTTTTGCATCAGTCTATAAATTAAATATTTCAACTTTACTAGACTTTAAAAAAATTAATATTATCTAATTTTTACGGTAGATAAAAGAACAACAAATATATAGACATCGTTTTAGAATCGTTTGGCTACAGCATTTGAATAGCGTTGTTGAAAAGTTTTTGTAAAGTCTAATTCATCGTTACTCTGATATTATAAATCTCGGTAACACATTAATTTTGAGCCGAGAATTTGAATGTTAATTTTATGCAACAATTAACGAGATATAGAGCACGTTATCTTTTAATTATTTTTTGTTGTTCCTGGTGTAGAAACAAAAATTAAGACAAAATTACTATTATTCTTCAATCTCCTTTGTCGCATTTCATTTTAATTAAAAAATAAACGAATATAACATTGAAAAATTTATGCATGGCCATTTTGTGCACTTGACGGGGGGCTTCTGACATGTGGCCGCGCGTTTGTAAAAAAAGGACAAAATTAAAATTGTCAACGCTCTGGACTTTTTGAGTCTCCATTTAATCGGATTTCTGTTAAAAATATTAATCAACTTGAAAAACTATTTTATCGAAATTCGGTTAATCACTTCTTTTTCGTTCCTTCTCAAATTTAATCGATCATCATTAAATAATATGCATTGCTCAGCCCTGCGTTCCACACCAAGTCACATAATCGTCATTGTCACTCGCATACTTTCAGTGTTGACAATTTGCATTGTTGTTCCTTTTTTTTCTCGCTAAAACTTTTCGTCCTTTTCGTCTAAAAACGCGTGGGCACCCTTCTTACTTAATGTCAAAATTAGCATGTTTCCCTTGACTAACATTAATTCACAATATCGTTTCAATTGAACTAGTGCTGTAACGTGCATCCGAAATATACCCGCACTTTTTCCAAAAAAACGCAAGCAAAAATTGCCAAAACGGATGCAAAAGATGCATTTCGGATGCAAATGAATCCTACGTTAAAAGCCTTTAAGTAGGGGTAATAGCGTGAAGAACAAAAGATAAAAAAAACATAAATAGTGAACGGAGGGGATGAAGAAGCAGATAAATGAAGAAATTTATTTTAAAAAATACTTTGAAAAAATGGATCCGTTTTTTGAATCCGGGTGCAACGTGGATCTGCGGATTCATTTCGGATACAAGCTAAATTGAACTAATTGAATTGAATATTTTCCGCTTTAGAAAAAAAGCAAATAATTGTGGGCTTTTGACATCTGGTACTCTGCTGCATATGATGAAAGTGAATAGCCAAGGAGATGCTTCTGCAAGCTTGAATATAAGCATAGAGAACAGCTACTCTTCAGATGAACCAAGCACTTCTAACCTCAGCGATCATGAATATGAATATAATTTGGAAGATATATTACAATCTTCGGATTCCATTCCACCACCTTCAACAATGCGAATTTGTTTATGGATAATCTGTATTATTGGAATAGCTCTTAATTTTGTGGTTTTTAGGCGCAATAATTATTCTAGGTAAGCTGTAATATTATTTAATTTTATAATAATATTATTTTGCATTCTTATCTGCTGAAATACTATCACATAAAAAATATATGGAAATAAAAAGCGATTTTTAGTACTGTAATATCAAAAAATCAATAAGTCTAATTAATCTTCTTTAGTTTTCCTAATAAATAAAAATATGCTTCATTTTCGAATATTGCATAATTAGTACAACACATTAAAATATTCACAAATAAATTATATCATAGTTATGTATGTAAATTCCAGTGCTATATGTATACGCTTATAAAAATATATTTTAGGAAAAGGCAAAACAGTAGCGTGCGTAATTCACTGCAACTTCTATGTTTTATGGCAATAGCTGATACGATAAGTCTGATATCTCTTATGCTTGCGCTGTCTACCCAGTATCTCGGTATTGAAAATTATACGGTGGTTTCTGCCATTTGCAAAGTTTGCCCTTTTCCTAGGAAAACAATAAATATAAGTTCAAGATAATTATTATTATAGGTGGATCTTTTCCTTATTCATTCCGCCAGTGCATTTAGCATTTGGTGTTGGCTGGTTTTATCAGCTATTCGATATCTGGCGGTATATCGGCCATACTCTCATCTTAAACTAAACAAAGAACCTATTTTTACAACGGTATATCATAATTTAAAGTCTATAATTTTAAGGCATTCAGGTAAATCTATAAGGACGTACATGTGTGTATAAAAAACAAATAAAGATGGAGATGAGAAAGAGAAAGAGAGAGTGAGTGAGTGAGTGAGTGAGTGAGTGAGTGAGTGAGTGAGTGAGTGAGTGAGTGAGTGAGTGAGTGAGTGAGTGACTGAGTGAGTGAGTGAGTGAGTGAGTGAGAGAGAGAGAGAGAGAGAGAGAGAAGCGCTTATATTGAACAACAATGTGCAACGACTAAAGAATATTATTATTCTAGTTTATGATATTTGTCATGTGCTGCGTGCTCGAATTATGGATTCTATACGATGTGACATTTATCAAAGAGATCAAAATCTGTGGAGAAACATTACCTGACAAATGGGGCAAAGGTTTTCAACTAACAGAAATTATTTGGTCATATTTTCTACCACTCACATTAATCACTATTCTTGATTTAAAAGTAATTTTTAATAGCCTGGAAATAACTAATTTTTCATTACCCACTACAGTAACCTATGCAAAGTACTTGACAAAGTCGAGAACAAAGGAAGTTTTTGAGCCTCGAGAATTCAAATTCGCTGTCAGTTTCTCTTAAAAATTACACATAAAATTTAATATAATTTTTGTGTCTCATATTCCTCAAAACGTTAAGTATTCAGAAAACGTCCTTCACGACCCCGCCCCACATTCTTTATTAGAAATTATAAAATGTGTAAATATTTAGGTTCTTTGCTGTCATTCAACATGGTCATCCACAAAAAGAAGAAACTCTATCGTTGTAAGTTTTTTATTGCATCACTTTTTTATTGCAAAACAATACATTTACGGTAAAATCTTTGTCGCTGTTCGCCTAGCTTTGGCCGTTTCACTTAATTTATTTTTTTTATTTAGTAATTAGTAAGTTTTATGTCCTAATAACGAATCTGAGTAAGTGTAACTAAAATTTACATACAACACTTAAATTTGTTTGCCATAAATTAAGAGCCTAATTTGGCAGAAAACTAAGGAGATAATCAGTTAATCAGTCTTCGATTTTTTAACCCATCACAGTTTGAAGATGTTTTAAAATCCACAAAAATCAGGTGGAGACCAAATTACTTTTTGGGAAAAACCGTGAAGCTTTTTTGTGAAAATACTGAAATATAGAAGAAAAACATTTTAAATTTATTTCTGCCTCCCCGCAATGTAGCAATGCTCTTTGGCTTTATTGCTTAAAATAACTCAATAAAGACGTACATTAGGAGAATTTGGTCACTCCGAATTATTGTAGTTTTCGAGCCAAACTCGCAATATGGTTTTGTATATTTGGGCAAACCAAAATCAACTTTTCAATGAATATTATATTCGTGAACATCTAGAAAAAGTAAAAATGTAGAAAAATATACAAGAAAGCCTTTAACCTCTTTCATGTAGCCTTTTTCTTGACATTTTTAAGTGATATTATTTTGGGATAAATCCAAGTTAAAAATCAGACTTTTGGAGAAAAAAGTATGGTGTTTTAATTTACCTAACATGTATTTTAATTAACAGGACAAGCAGGTACGATGCTCTGCAGAAAACGTTTCCTCCACAAAATCGTTTGCGAACAGTCAAGATGAATTACACAGCGCCAAACCAACTACGCATGTTTCCGTAGCACCGCAAACAATGCACATAATTAAATTAATCAGCAGTTTCAAACCACAGTATTTAATTAAGTCCACTTCTGTTTCAAGGTATGTTTGAGTTTCTTCGTTTACAAATAAAATGTAATAACGACATCATATTTGCAAGTTAAAGGCCAGGTTGCAAGCGCAGGACTCAACAAATGAGAATATTGAAAAGATGCTTATGCATATCGATTTTGGACTTGGGCATGAATTTGCCCAATTACTTAATACGGCTCTACCTCACTCTTATACCTGATGAAGATTTGGAACAAATCAATAATACAACTATTTTTCTTTGGATTCAAGATATCAGCCAACTTTTATATTTTGCTCAGGTATATTCTTTCAAACATTGAGGAGTGTCATTTCAGAGAAAAATAATAACTTTTAGTTTTCGTTGAATGCGCTGTACTTAGTATGCATCATATACGTGTCGGGTAACACGACCACTGGAAAGAAGGTCATTACTAATCACCTATCGATCTCACAAGGCAACAAAAACAGCAGAAGTGATTTAAGCATAGGAAGTTGATTGTATGGATTGTGCATTATAGTGGTCAACATTTTGTGTGTAAATTTTGACTAAATTTTTTGACTACATACCATTTTAAAAATCACTTAACAATAGAATGTTGCGATCGACTGACTCGTGATAATTAAATTATATTTTATTATTTTTGAATTAAATTATTAACAAATATTTTTATGTTGTTTTTCAAAAAATTTGCGTGTGTTGAAGTTTTATAACTACGTACGTCGCAAAAAATTTTATTCATAATTAGAGCTAACGTCGACTTTGAAACAAAAGGTTAAAATGAGGATATAAATATAAAAATAAAAGTAAATAATCACAGATAAGAGGTTTTTGGCAAGTGAATTATCAAAAATAAAATATTGTAAAAAATGGAATATAAAAAGTAAGCTCCATAATCACTAAAAAATTGGCAAAAAACGCTCTCTTGAACGATTCTCATTACCTAAATATCCTCACTTATGGAGGTGATTGCTACAGTCGATGTATTCGTTGACTGCTCCGAATTACGACCAGCAACCTCATCCGACGGCCGAAATTCGTCTTGAGACCACTGGTCATGCATTAGATAATGGACCAATCTTAAAACACAAAATTATTGTCTATTATAAGTTATTATGTGACTAATATACATCGGCAAAAGATTCCCCTACCATGTCGCATCAGCCAAAAATTAAGAGGGGACCATGCAACAAAGTAAAAAATATATCGGCATGAAGCGCCTATATAGGGCAATAGGGCACGGCGCGAAACGCCGCCGATTTTATACACAGAGTCATTGTAT
Organism: Deladenus siricidicola; assembly: GCA_009724625.1. NCBI lineage: Eukaryota > Metazoa > Nematoda > Chromadorea > Rhabditida > Sphaerulariidae > Deladenus > Deladenus siricidicola. The sequence goes on along the minus strand of SAUE01000308.1, from coordinate 106,129 downwards.
AAAACTAAATTGGCTCATTCTAACCACCACATATCCCTGATTGCGTGGTGGGTTCATTTTGATCCTTACGCATTCCCATTGAATGGTGTTATTTTTTCTTCAAAAATTCGATTTTTCCGGTGCATTATTTACAACTAAAAAATTCACTCGCACATTTCCGCTTTTTTTTGCCCTTCACGCAATTTTTTATGGAATATAGCTAAAAAGAAATAGCTAGCCAAGAGCATCCTAAAACATGCTGTTTCGTCCACCGGCGCCTGGGAGCCGTTTGAAAATTTGAACCACCACGTGATTCATCAAAATGATCCCCTCTTGCCGACGTATGTTCACTAACAATTTGAATGCAAAAGTAGTGGTAGTGGAAAGGGCAGTAATGCATGATCAGTTTTCATTATCCGTTGGCGTTCTCAATTTTTCAGCAATTAAGTAAAAATATTCCGCCTACTGGTAATAAAATTTCTATCCCTAAGCGTTTTTTCACCAAAAATAAACTCACGTTTGTCCGAGTAATGTGATAAATATGATAATCGCCATTAACAAAAATACGAATCCGGGATACGTGGAAAGTGTGAGGGCGTAAATTCGATAGAGAACCGCTTTGGAAAACAGAGGACACACCACCAAAAGTATGGACATTAAAGCGAACATACGCGCCGTCTCTTCCTTCGCCACCATTTTTGACATAACAGTTTGAAAACCGGGTATAGTGCCGCTACCCACGAAAAATAACAGTGCACCTGAAAAATTCTATGGAAATAAAAATGTATACATTAATTAAGAAGTTTTACTTTAAATAAAAAATAACCTATGAATATTATTTCAGTAGAATTGGCAGCGGAAATAAGCATGGAACTCGCAGTGTTGGCAAAAAGGGCCGCCATGAGCAAAATGGATTCTTTACCTGCACAACTCAAGAGTTTCAATGAAAACGGTAAAATGGTTACTCCAAGAGCGGTTAAAATGTTTTTCAACACCAAATATTTGTCAAACAATTCGTCAGTCCAGCTAAACAAAGGCCGTTTGAAGTACAGAAGTTGGAGAGAATTATCTGAAAATTAATATTTCTAAGCGTCACAAATCCAAGAAAAAATAATTTAAAGCAAAAAGGAACCTACCAAGATTAATAAAGTCGACAAACATAAAGCAAATCACTAAACACAAACAAAGTCGTGTCCATCCCACTCGAGGCGTAAAAAGAATTTGAAACGTATCCAAGGAATAATGTTGCAAATTGCGTATAAAGCTAAGCTCTTCCCCATCAATGTTCACTTCTAAAAATATTGAATAAGCTTCTTTTATTCCACGTGACTTAAAAAAAACTTACCGCGTACGTTGTGTGTTTCGTGTACGAAAAATATCGAATATAAAAGCGCTAAAATGCAGCATAAAAACGCAATGAAATATGTTCGAATAAAGCCGTCGATATGATGTTCGCTTGAAACGGTGATCGGTACGGCAAATAACGAGTAAATATATGAGCCGAATACGTTCCCCACACATCTACCCGTGCACGCCAACGTAATTCGCCACGGGATGCCGGAGAGCGCCTGTTAAAATTGCGAACTTTTTTGATAACAAAAAAAGTCGGTGTAGTACAAGATTTTCTTCTTTTTTCAAAAAGAAACAAATTCAAAATTGTTTAAAAAATATACCAATTCCTTCCGAGAGTCGTCCACTACTATCGCTGATGAAACAATAGCCGTCATTCCAACACCACCCAAACACCCAACAAAAAGTTCCGCCGCGAACAGCAAATAATAAATATTCATGCGATCGTACACGAAAATTGCCAGCCATTGTATTAACGTGTAAATTGTCAATGCAAAAACCGACAGAAGAAGCGGCGTTTTTCTACCTGAAAAATATAAACAATATACCAACGTTATATAATTTAATATTAAAAAGAAAAATTTTATAAAATCCGGCAGTAATGAAAATTTTCCATATAATTTGGTCAAAAAATTAATTTTAGTTAATGTTTAACATTTATTCGTACAAACTATCACCAAAAACAACATTTGCGGAAGCCGACATTGCGGATTAAACCTTACCAAAACTGATTAACCTTCCGCAAATGTCGGATTCCAGAAATGTCTATCCACAAAAAATATTTTAAGTATATATAAAAAATACTCATAATAATAATATAATAATTTATTGGACAAACAGGTACAATGAGTGCACTTACGTAGCCATTTCATAAAGAGAAAATCCCCTCTCCCCGATAATATAAAAAAAATTATTTTTAAATATATTATTTTTTACCGTTGTAATCAGACCATGCGCCTATTATTGGCGCACCGATTAAAGAGGCGATAGTTCCACAAAGCTAAACAAGACTAACATTTAATCAAAAATTAAAAATCTACGAAAGATGACCAGTAAATCAACATAGAAAAATAACATTATTTGCTTGGATAAAAGAAAATTGATCAAAACTTACTTGACTATAGACGGATGATCAAAACTTACTTGAATATAGACGGACATTTCCGATATATCCTTCTCAACAACGTTCAATGAAACGGTTTCACTTTCTACACTAATTCTAGCACAGAACTCTGTGGCATTCTGCCTCTAAAAATGCAAACTGTAGAACCCCAAAGTTTTAATAAATGTAAACGTTGAATATGAACAAATTCTGTAATTCCATAAAATATTACATTTCCTATAAAGTTTAACGTACATCCGAATATCCGCCAAAAATCTCGACACAACGAGCCCAGAAGAGAAATAAAGGTGCCACTGACAAGTAAATCCCATAAGAAATGGCGGAAAGTAGAACCATCGGCTCCGCATTTATCCCACACTAAATTCAATCAATTTACTCATAAGTAACTAATTTTTTTATATATTTCAGCGCAATAACAAATAAAAAAAATTTTTTTAATCAAATATATCAATTAAAAAAGTCATATAAAGAGGTGCTGAGCCGGCACCACCCGATTGGTGCTTAATTTCTGTAGCGCCTTATTTTATAAATATTTTTTAATTAAATTTTTTTCCACCATATTACAAAACAATTTTGTTTAAATAATCGATTAGATTCGCACTTTAACGATTATTAAGTTTAATTTTTTGACAAGAACTTTTTTCGATGATAATTTTTTTCACAACCGGGCTGGGCCGTGCCGGTCCAGCCTCGAGCCACGCTTACATAAAATACAAGCGCGCTTGCAAGCGTTTCATTATAAAAATTATAGATTGACCGAAGCAAAAAACTTTACTTCGTAATTAAAAATATCCTTCGAAATTCGACTGCAAGTCTCTTTACCTTGTTCGCCGTAATAATTCGTACCCATCCCACACAGCGATGCCATCGGAGAGGACGGTCTTCATTGTCAGCAAGCAACTAAAATCCAACACCACCTTTCTTTTCAATATTTCAACGCAATTACCGGCAAATTCACATTTTGCTATATTACTTTGATAATTTTTAATTCCTTGGATTTTAGTTGTCCTAAAGGAAACGAGGGGGTCACTGCACTTTACCCCCACCCCAGAATTTTAAAATTTTGACGTTTTCCTAATATTCAATTCCAGCGGAAAGTATCCAACTCGGGTATGAAAGTGGCGAAAACCAGACTGAGGTAACATAAAAGGCTTAGGTTCCACTGAACGCGTCTTAGGCCAAGCCTCCTTCTAAAGCTCCACTGTGAAGCAAGGTTGGGCGGAATTCAGACTTCCGAATGTTTAGCTATTCC
>SAUE01000308.1:84352-101917 GCA_009724625.1 Deladenus siricidicola | reverse complement strand
TAGGCTTAGGCTTAATTGTACATTCTAGTGAATAATTTCCGTTTTTTAATCGTTCTATTCATCATCAGCTCATTATACGCTTTTGAATGACATATTATATGGGGTGAAAATGTTTATTTTTGTTCTTGCGCGCCTGGGGACTTTGCGCGCCAATTTCGCGCGTCCGCCAAGTTTTTTCGTCTGTTCCATCGGTTTTAGCACATAAGAAAACCCCTGGACCACTTTTTGGCCAATTTTGGTCAACGACCGTATTTGTTAATTACTCCGCAACTTTTATGAAATTGATTTTCCATTTTCTATGGCTTGCCTTCTATTTTCAACTTTTAGGCAGAAAATTTTTTTATTACTTCCGAAATGCGTAATTCCTTAATTGAGGAGAGTAAGTGTAATTTACGAATCGAATTTCATGCTGGCCTCAAAATTGTCCACCCATTAGCAAATTACGATGGAAAACTCTCAAAAGTATACCCCATGCTCGTCACTTGTGACGACGGACATCGAAATCTCAGATTGCAATACGACAGACTCCATGCATATCGCGAATCTGACAAGAATTTTTCGATAAACAAATAATAATCGGCGAAAAATGATACTAAATATTTTCGTGCAAAAACCAGCGACTTATGTATAATAAATCATTTTATGAATCAACAATTTAATAGAGTAATTAATAAATCAACAAAGCCACATCCGCAGAAACATTTTTATTTTTCCGTCAGCGTGGAATGGCATTTTCCGCAATAGTGGCGATCCTTGTGCTTCGCCATGAAAATTCCGCCGCCACAAGTCGGCTCGGTGCATTCAAGTCGCTGGCGTTGAATTTCGTTGTTGTCGCTGATCTAAAATAAAAAGTTGTCATAATCGAAATTTTTATTTACACTAAAAAATCTAAATAGTGCTGCAGCAGTGGGAGAAAACGAATTGGACCAAACGGAAATCAAATCCGCGTCTCGAACGTCCGGCGCTAATGGCCCCTTAACTAAGTAAAAAAAGCTATCAAATTCTTCGTAATCCCAGAAAATAATTTCAATAATACATTCTTGAAAACAAATTTATGATTTACAAAAATTCTAAAGCCTAGGAATTTACCTTATACAGCTTCAAAACGGCCAATTTCTGCTTCTTGCGAATGTGTTTCTGCTTTTTCGGCCCGGTGTACTGCTTCTTCTTTCGCTTCTTACCACCTCCCAACAAGCTGTAAAATATTAATTTTCAAAATCTACAACAAACATTTATTGGATAAAAATTAGTTTACTCCCTCCGAATTTCAACCTTTTACATTTTTTATACAAATTTTCCACCCTGATTACGAACATGACATATGGATTTTCAAACACTGATGTTTCAAAAACCAACGTTTTTGGCGCTTCCTGGCAAAACCATTATTTATTTATTTATTTACGCAAAAATTACGCATCTATTAAGAATAATAGCTTAAAGGATATAACTTAAGTAACATTTAAATTAAAAACAGCAAATTACACAAATTTAGCAATTATTTGGCAATATTGACTAAAAATTGATCAAGATTATATATCATAAAATTAACCCAAAAAAATTTTTTGAAATTCTGTAAGGGGTAGGATAAACCTAAATTATTGTCAAAACCATTTCAGATTGCTATTAATATCATTTTGAAAACACAAAAATCAACGAAGAACTGAAAAAGTATCAATTAAGGTACTAATTTGTCTTTTGGTAATAGCATCAAAAACCCCAAGTACTTAATGCTTAGCAAAATTACCAAAGATTGAGGTGAAGAGTAGACTCCTCAATCACATCGTAGTCGGCGAGCGTGAACGCATCCTCCAACTGATGACCTAAACGATTAAAATTTGCCTAAAAAATCGCCGGGTCCGTCCTCGAGCAGGTACTAGACCAAGCCCTCAGGATTCAGCAAAAAATAAGTAAATACAAACCGGCAAATGTGAGACGTTGGTCCTCAGCGGCAAAGCCCTCTTCCGCAGCAATCAGCGATTTCACATCTCCAATTGTATTCGTCGAAGACACATCAAGAACCAAGGTGTTTCCTTGGATTGATTTAATGAACACCATCCTATAAATACAAAAAATAAAGCTATCGCTTCGTTACAAAAGTGGTTATGCCCCCAGCCAATCGCAGATGAAATTTAAATCTTTGGATTCTTAATTAATGAAAAATTTATGGCCCCCTTTCCGAAATCCTAGACAACTTTTTTATTGAAAAGAATTCCTAGACAATGTCAAAGTAAAACAAAATCTTCGGTGAATCCACTAAACACCATTTTCAACCCAACAAATTAAAGGACAAATTTTTGGATTTTTTGACAAAATTAACTTTCGCTTTAGAACTGCTGGTAATTGCAAACAGTCGTGTCAGAAAACATTCCGCTCAAGCTATATATGAAGTTATTTTGAGCCGGTTGAAAAAATGAAAATTCTATTAATTTTACATCCGCCCGGGCACATCCATATGGGCATCCCACCTAGGTTTCTGGTACTACTGCTGTTTGGTCTCTCCCTAAACAATAGCTTTTTTGTTCGAATTTTTTCTCGAATTTCGTCTTGAAAATACGTTGATGCGATGACTCCTGATCTTTAAAACAATTTCTATCAAAATTGATGCCTTCGAAAATCATAATGCAAGTATACTACTTAAGTAAAGTAAGGACGAAAGAACCATTCAGGTTTCGACTGCATATGTCAACAAAAATGCTTATTTGTAATTTTTTATTTTTGTAATTATTATTTTTGGTTAGATCGTATATAACGGTATGGCGGATAAAAAAGAACTCATTATACAAGCATCAGACGGTCATACTACTGGAGAGAAAGTACACGACGAATTATCCGAGAAGAACATTTTGAGCAGCGTTAAGCCAACCACGTCTACCACTATGCAAAGTGAAGTCATGACTGAATTCTCGGGTGCAAAAGCAAAAGCCGGTATTGATCCGAAACTGGAGGACATCAATTCGAAGGAAAAATCGCCGGAGGATTCTGCGCCACCAAGTCTCTATCAAAAATTTGTTAGCAGTTTCGATGCAGTTCTGCAAAATTTGGTTACTGAAGGTATTCATTTGGGAAATTTAGTAAAATTCATATAATTATGTTTTAAAAGTCGATGATATTGTTGTTTTTAAGGAAACATTTAGGATGTTAATTGTTTTTATTGGATGATGACTACACAGCAATATTTGCTAGAACATTTTTATTTTTAAATTGTTTTTAGAAACCACTCAACGGCCGATTTTATCCAGTCTTAACATAGAAGGAATAGCGGCTTACATAAAGGAAGAACAACCCAGAAATGTTATTTTTATGGTGGGTGCTGGAATTTCGACGAGTGCGGGAATTCCAGATTTTCGTTCACCAAGTATGTAATTTTGGTTCTTGTGGGTTATCGGATCCCCCCCCCCTTCAAAAAAATTTTTTGCTCGTTTTTTAAAAGTTTTCTGGCACGGAGAATTCGAATTTAACTATGTTTCTTACTAATTTTGTTGTTTTTGACGCGATTTTGACGTTTGACTACTCGTTTTTATATAAAAAAAATTTTTTAGTTGGTTTTACTCGATATTTTTTTCCAAACGAAATTTCAAACTTTTTGTTGATTTTGCAAGTTTCTAAGCATTTGATTCACTGGCGTTTAAGGGAGGGGGGGGGCACGCCTTCGTTTGCGAAAAATGTTGTTGCAAAAATTAAGGTAAAAGTGAAATTTAGATTTTATTTTTGTAAAAATTGGACCTATTTTTTATTGTCATTTTTAAACCCGTGATATGGCTTTTGGTTTCTTTATTATGAAGTAATTAACGATATTTTTTAGAGACAGGATTATATAATAATTTGAAAAAATTTAAATTGCCGGATCCGCAAGCCGTGTTCGACATATCTTTCTTCAAGCAAAATCCTGAACCCTTTTACGTGCTGGCTAGAGATTTATTCCACGAAGATATTAAGGTATTTAAAATTGCTTTTAAATCGATTTTTTTCATAATTAATAGTATTGTCAATTTTACACAACGGTCATTGATTTTAGCCAACTTTGTCGCATTATTTAATTCGCTTATTCGAGGAAAAAGGGATGCTTCGGAGATGTTTTACGCAGGTACACTTTTGATAGCTCTAGAGCAGTATGGGCCTATGTATAAATTTTTAAATTAAAAATTAGCTAAAATTTTTAAACGATTATCGCGTTGCACAGGGATCAAAAACAAGAAACCATTGCGTAAAATGGCCGAAGGCCAAAGAGGGACCAAGGTAAACAATTTTGGACGGGAGAAAAAAGAAAGGAAAAATGCGTATTTTTTCATAGCGCAATAGTATTGCGCCATGGTTTTCTTATCAAAAAACGAAAAGCGTGCGAGCGAAAATTTTTTGGGTTGTTTTTTCAATAAAAATTAAAAATTTCTTTTTGGAAAGGTAAGAAGATTAACGCATTTCCGAGTAGATAAAAACTATACGGCACTTTTTTTTCTTGTTTCTATATAATATGTATAGAATATCGATGCTTTGGAATATGCGGCTGGTGTTAGTGATGATCGAATAATTACTGCTCATGGTTCTCATCAATCGGCTACGTGCCAAAAAACTTCTTGCAAGAAAAAGTATAACAAAGAATGGCTTCTGGGTAAGTTAAATTTAATTTGCATAAAAAATGGAAAAATAGAATCCAAAATTATTCATTGTGACGCCCATTTAGAACATCTTCGTGATAAGGAGCAAATTGTGGCTAAGTGTGAAGCGTGCGGCAGCGTCGTAAAGCCCGACATCGTGTTCTTTGGCGAAAAACTCTCGAATCGATTTTTCAGCACGGCATTAGCGGTTCGATTTTACACAAATATTTTCAATAATAATTCTATATGTTCTGTGATTTTTCCATCGGCTAGAGGGAAACTTTTTTTATTTCTGGAACCTTCCATTAATGTCCTTTTTTCAATTCCATTTAATAAAATTGTTGTCTCTAGGATTTTCCAAAATGCGATCTTTTGATAATAATGGGAACTTCTTTGGTTGTTCAACCATTTGCTTCACTCGTTCAACAGGTTTGGAAATTAATTTTCTTTTTGTTTTATTTTTGCCAAAGTAGAAGCAATTATCGACTTTAGGTATCGAAAAAAACTCCACGTTTTCTTGTGAATTTGGTTCCTGTTGGTAAAGAGGATGGCGGAAATTTCTTCAATGATGGCGAAAGTGGTCCTTTGAAGTATGGAGAAACCGACAATATGCAGTATGTTTTTGATTATTAACTACGTATATACCAGGGGTGTAACAAAAGTAAATTTCGAAAATCGAAACGTCCTCTCGATTTGGAAAATCGAAAATTTGAAATTTTGATTTTCGAAAATCGAAAGAAGAAAATCGTCGAAAATCGAAAATTTTGTAAAAAAATTAGCAAAATTCTTTTCTTTTTTATATTATATGTATATTTTTCAATATATTTCTAAAAAATCAACAACAAATTATTGCAAATTATGCAATAACTTTTTTAATTATCATCCAAAATTCACGCTAAATATAAGTTTGTGACTTAGTGGTTTTTGTTCACGTTTCCGCTTTGGTGTGTGCTGGTTGGGATCCCGGCTCGGATATATTTATTTTTTCGATTTTTTTATTATGCTTAATAAAAAATTGATAATAATTATAACTGATGTATTAATGAACCTTAATTTATATGACTAACTTACAAATTGTGAATCAAAATTGAACTAACTTATGTGAAAAAGTTTGAAACTTGAAACTTAAACTTACTCCTAAAAATGACACATTTTGACTAAATTTTTTTGAAAAAATTACTTATCGGGTTGAATTGAATAAAAAATTTCTTTAAATTTTTGAAAAATTTCGAAATTTTCGAAAAAATGGCCGATTTTTCGAAAATCGAAAGGAAAAAAGACCGAAAATCGAAAATTGTTACACCCCTGGTATATACTATTAATTTTAATGGATTTTTGGATGTTTTTTCTTGAAAGTAATTTTTTTGAAAAATTACTGAAAAAAATTACTTGCTACATTGCATTTCATACGACTTTAATTTTTGCATTGTTAAAGCATTCACGATATTTTAGAGACGTTTTTTGGAAAGGAAAATGTGATGATGGATCGTTGAAATTGGCCAGAATTTTGGGTTGGGAAGACGAGTTGAAAGCAATGGCAAACAAAAGAAATGCGTGATGGATTTATAACTGGGATTTGTAAAGATTTTATGTGAAGATTTTTCTTTAGATCATTTTAAAAAATTAAGATTTTACTTTTCTTTAAAAACCGGGTTTAAATTATGTTAACTGTAAAATGTTTGTACCATCGTCCAATTGTTACTCACCATGGTTCATCCAAAATTTGTATTACTTAATAACTTATAATAAAAAATGTACACTAATAAAAATGCAAAATCTAGATTTAATGGCAAGCGCACCATTTTTAAGGAAGTCGGATAGGAACATCGGTGACCAATAGCGGTGGAAAAGCTTGAGGATGGAGAATAATAAACCTGTATATACTATATTCCGTTAATTTTTTATACAAATTGTATTATAATATGTGCATAAAAAGTCTCTATACAGTTTATTAATTACAAGTGAGTCATAATTTAACAATAAAATTTGAAGGACTATTTAAATAGATGTTACTACCATAATATACGATAGTAACGTTTAGCTCGTATCAGAAAATTAAGGAAATCGTCTATTGTATGTATTTACCAAAAAGCACCTCGAATCTCAATATGAATGATTAAAGATCAAAATACAATTTTTATTGTTTTATTTGTGACTTGAAAGGTAGAAAGTTTCCCTTCGAGGTCTTGCATTCGTTCTTTAGTAACATTTAGCCACCCAGAATGTCAACAAGAGTAGAAATTTCCCATGGAGCATATATTTTACAATAAAAAAAAGTTATGAATCATATTAAAAAATTAATTCATTTGAATTTTTTTTGTAATTTCTAAAGTTTCAATACAAAATTTATGTGAGCTTTTTGTGTAGAAAATTCATGAAAACTTCTTATAAAATTTGTTTAGGATGAAATAATTTCATTGAGCAAATGTTAAAAAATTTTCAGGGATGGTCTAATTCATGGGAAATATTCGGATGAAATGCATTTTTAATGTCTCTAACCCTATTATTACGAATTATTATTTATGTGCTACTTCGAATTTTTAAGGACAACTCTTCGCAAAATCGCAGCCGTTGCAACTTGCTGCGGTGATTTTAGGGTACAGACTGTCTTGTGTAACGGGAAAGTTATTCAACGACGTTGGATCGACTTGACTGGCACTTGTAATCGTAGTGCCTCCGTCAGTAGAAACAATCCCTTCGTTGTCGCTTTGGCCAAGTACTAAAGCATATACTGAGCATGAACCACCTAAAAAATTGTCATTTTTACTAATTTTCACACATGTGATAAAATGATATATTACCACTACAGTAGGGGTAAAGAACAACGCTCGTATCTGGGCTGTTACGTTGGAAGCATGTACCATCAGCTTCACATATGCAAAAATTTGTACACGTCATTCCTCCAATTGCTTTTTCGTTTTTGGCCATGGGAACTGCTATGCCACTGTCGGGATAATATTTGGAAGAGCCCGTAGCACATGTTGTACAGGTCGCTGTAAACCAGTATTTAGCCACATAAATTTCAATTGATGAGTAAGATTGAGAAAAAGTGAAAAAATTTAATCCGTTAAAAAGTTCTTCGGGTAATGAAAAAATTACAGTTCATGAACTTTTTCCACTTATTTTCTGGTAATCATTAAACCTTGCCGAAAAAGAATATTTATGTTTGTGTGTATAACTTTAAAGTAACTTACACGAAGCTGGCACTTCCCCAAAAAAATCGCTTGCTATGGCAAAAGAGTTATCTTCGTAAAGTACCACTTGACCAGGTTTTGCAGGACATTGATCAGATGGAGGTGTTGTTGTAACCACACCGCCGCCACCACCTGCCGAAGTTCGTGCACATGAATTGACAAGTGAAATATGCGATACCAATAAAATTAAAATTAATAAAATCATTGAGCTATGTGCGACTTTTGCCTTGAGATACGCTCGGAATATTATTTTTTAGATTATTCCAAGCAATGGTTATCAGTAAGCATGGATTTGTAAAAAAACATCCATCTCAAAGCAGATGAAAACCTTTTCCGGTGTTTTTGTCGCTTCTTTTTCTCTCATCACTTTTCACCTTACCAAATCCGGTAAATTACTTCAATGCATCGCATCATGAATTTTTTTTATCTAATCAATGATAAATCGCTGATGATCGACATGATTTTTATTGTTTCTTTTGAAATTAATATTTTATGAAAATTCAACCTTTCCCTTTTTCCAGGAATTCAACACAAAATTCATTCAAATGAATTTCTTGAGGGAAGAGCCACTGCAATGGCACTATAATACAGCTTTTGCAGTTAAAAGGAAGATAGATGTACTGTATAGATATGCATATACGTATATTGTAAGGTTTTTGTCAGATTAAAAGACAAATTTTAATGCCGTGATAAAAATATTATTTGACTCGATATTTCAACACAAACAAGTTGTTTTCCATTGGAAATCTAGTTTGCCAAAAAGTTTTCTTTTACACGAACAAACACGGTAAAAAGAAATTAAAAAAATATTTGCCTCATTTTCCAATAAAAAATCAAAACAACAACAAGAATTCGGGTCTCGGATGGAAAAATGGATGAGAAAGAACAACCACATAAAATAATGTGAAAACTCGGCGTTTATTTACAATTTTTGTAGAAGACATTTTATTTAAGATTGTGAGCTATATTGACAAAATTAGTTTGCGTTTTAGTTGTATTAAAATTTATTTTTTGAGATGACACATACGGCGTCTAAATTGAACCACATTATGCAACATTAATTTTTTTATTTCGGCTTTTAACCTAAAAAAAGATGCGGACAGGTCTGACAAAGAAAATTTTTTGTTCATCATTAATTATTTTATGTCTTAATGTCATCTTCATACACAGCGCTAATGTTGAAAACAATGGAATTTCGATGCGAAAGACTGTTGATATCCACGTAGATGAAAAATTAGATGGAAAAGCAGACACTTTGATTTATAGACCACAAACAGTACACAATTACTACGATAGACTGAATACACCGCAGCGCCCACAATCGACAGTTTATTATCAGCAACCAGGGTAAACGTTCATTGGTTAAACTTCCTTATTTTATTCCAGGACCTTTTACTTTATAAACGTTCTGATTTTTACACTAATAAACTTCTAAATGTTCAAAGTAGGAAAGGTCCCATTTCCCAAAAGAACAAATTAAATATATACTCAAAGGCTCAGAATGTCAGTCTTTTTTTTCTAAAAAAATACAAGGCTTCATACAAATAAGACTAAAAATTACCTATCCTCACTGTATCGCGGAAATAGTAAATGCTTTGAGTATATATTTAATAAGTGTACTAATAGTTTAGGTTGATAAGTGTCTTTGAAGATAAGTATCGTTCTAAACTATTAAAATAATTTTTTTCAAGATTTTACTTTTTTGCTGCTTTTTCATTTTCGGCTGACCGTTTTCGAGTTCGTCAACTTCATTTTTCCACTAATATCGACATTTTTTGCGCCAATTCTGAGCTTAAAAAATTTCAATTTTCTTGAAAAAATTTACGAAAATCGGCCGATTTTTCGTAAATCGTAAACCGTAAATTTTGGGCCAAAAAAGCCGTGGTAAATAAATTGATTTAATCTGAAAGTACTGAAACTTTATAAATATGTAACGCAGCGCATCATTTAGCTTATTTTTAGTTGATATCAACTGATTCTATGATACGAAAATAAAAACAAAATTAAAAAATCAGCTTAACAACATTGATAATTTTGTTATGCAATATTTAATATTTTTATAGGTATTATTATCCGACTTATTATCCTAGCTATGGTGCTGGCGGCTACGGTGGGGGCGGCGGAGGTTTTGGTGGTGGTGGAATATTTGGGTTTTGCTTGGTTTGTTTTGGAGTTGGCTAAGGAATTCCTACTGCTGTTTTACACATTTATTTGTTGACATCTATTTTTTGTAATGTATTATTTACTGTTAGTTTCCACACAATGAATATACATATAATACTTTTCAAAGAATATATGTATTATAATTATACAAATGAAAATCTAGGATCATTTGATTTTTTGTCTTATAACCATCTCATATACATGTAATGGATTTATTCAATCCATACGTAAATGTATTTCATTTAATGAAATATTCACTGCGACAATGATTAATATCTTTAAATTAATGGGTTGTAGCAAAAGCCATTTATTTTCATCTTTATAATAAACGACGTTAAACGAAAAAATAAAATTTAAAATTATTTGATTTATTATAAAATAATCTAAATATTTAATAATAACGAAGATTAAACTAAACTAGCGCAAAACAAGTCACAATTAAATCGAAGTGAGGAGGAGTATAAGAAACTGGTTCTATTTGTACAAGTGTGATTGAATAACGAGAAGAAAAAACCGTTCCTTTAGAAAAAAAGGAAGTTAAACTCAAATATTGTAAAATATGATTAAAATTAAAAATATTTTCCAGTTGCTATTTTCAAGTTTAAATGCAATCTATAAAAAGAAAAGATTTCAACATTTAATGCATTATTTAAAAAATGACAGGATTAATATTTATATGTATATTGTTTTTACCTATTATAACAGTAGCACAGTATTATGATCCGTATTACGGCGGTGGCGACCGCAATCCCTACTATGGTGGCCGAGGAAATCCATATTACAGTGGAAATAATGTAGGATATTACGGTAGAGATCCCTATTATGGTAACAACAACTACTACGATCGCCAATATTACGGACGCTCTCAACAAAACTACGATCCCTATGATGAACCACGCCCAGCCCCTAGAAGAGAACAAGAGAATCCAAACTTTCAAAACCAGATTGGTTAGTGTTTTATAATAAAAATTCAAAATTATCTGACAATCTTGAGACAAACATAAATAGATATATTTTCAGTGCAAGATTGCAATGTAAAGGCAACTAAATTTTAATTTTTTTAAATCAACTTTTAAGGACGTTTGGCAAGAAATAAACCTGGTGGATGGCAAGGAATGGTTCAAGGCGGATTTCAGGGTGCGATGCTGGGAGCAATGATGGGAGCAATGGGTCGATAATAAATGCCAAAAATATGTATTAATTGCTCATTTATATGCTAAACTCGATCTCATTGCCGGCAGTTTTGTTTGCGGAATAAAAAATAAAATTTTTTCCAAATATGCATATATATTAGAAAATGTATATGAAATTATCATATAAAACACATTAATATTTAAAATTTGAATTTATCGATAGCCTTCTCGGAAATCATTTTTGCTATGGCTAGCGAGCTGGTAGCTCCCGGACTCGGTGCATTTCTGACATGCAATAAGCGTTCCGCAAATTTGCCTTCGCCGCTATCGAATACAAAGTCATCAACCAGTTTACCGTATTCGTCAAGCGCCTGTGCTCTAACACCCGATGGACCTCTAAAACCCAATTTTACATACACACCAAGAATAATAATAATTATACTATAATATATTATAATAATAAGGATTATCCGTAAAAGCATTCGCTCAAGAAGTTTTTCGAAAATAAAACAAATACATTAAAAAAGCCATATGTATCATGTATTCTAGCATTTCTTGATCACTTATTCCGAAGAAGGAAACTTCAAAACTAACCTCTTCACATCGCTTCGTTGAAGCTCGGGAATAAATCTCTGCAGCTGCTTCACTTGCGCGGAGATGAAAAGGCCTCGATAGGTTTCTCGGATACCAAACGCAAAATACTTGATTATCAACTTTCTCATCCCGCTAAATTTGGTTAAATTACTTTAAAATCCGTTAAAAAATCCCGCTAAATTGCTTTAAAATCATTCCTATAAATATTCCACTGTTTTTCAAAAAGCTCAAAGTACCTATATGACATTGCGTCGTAGAAGTCGTATGGAGAAAAATCGGTTAGCTTATAACCCTCGCGCTTAAACGCCAACACGGCGTTCGGACCCAAAAGCACCTCTAGAAAAACAAAAATAAAATAATCTCAC
The DNA here is from genome assembly GCA_009724625.1 of Deladenus siricidicola. NCBI lineage: Eukaryota > Metazoa > Nematoda > Chromadorea > Rhabditida > Sphaerulariidae > Deladenus > Deladenus siricidicola. The sequence continues at coordinate 89,876 of SAUE01000308.1, read as the reverse complement.
AAAAATAAACTTATTAAATTTTTTGAAAATGTTTACCTCCCTTCATGGTTGGCGTAAAGTGTACTCCAAGAAATGGCAAAGAAGGATTTGGCACCTACATAGATACTGGTTCAAAAATGCATGTAAAACAACATAAAACACACTGGATAGATATTTGTTCGGACAAGATAGTGCTTTTCCGGCTTCAAACACAAATAATCCCCACGAAATGGCATAATCTTCGGCAGTTGCGAGCATCCGGTCAATTGGGCCACGCGATCCGATTGTAAACCGGCACACGTGATTACGTAATTCGCGAAAAGCACGTCCTGAAACCACACGTACGTCTAATAAGTCTTATAAAAGTCGGCTTCATAGCCAAATTTCTGGTTTTTTTTTTCGGAAAATTTATATAAGAAAAATAATGAATATGTCTTGAAAAGGAAGATAAACCTCATCCTTCTCGGATACGACCTTTACGGCATATTTCTCTTTCTCGCACAAAGTGATGGCCTTCAGCGGACGATTACAGAATATTTTGCCACCGGCCTTCTGGAAATCATCCGCATACGATCGTGTCACGCGCGCCCAGTCCACTATACCTGTGTGAGGCGACCATATGGCTTTAATTCCCTGAAATCAAATTTTATACATTCATCCAATTTTTGCACACAATAAGCTCAATTTACTTCAACTTACTCTACAGTGTGGCTCGATCTCCTTTATGCGTGACGCGTCAACCAATTCAATTTTCTTACAACCATTTTTCTGTGCTCGCTCGTAGAGAGCCTAAATTGAAATGTTTTAAGTTTGCAGTTCGTTACAAAAAAATTTTCATTGAAGGAGCCTTGAGCAAAATTAAAAACGATGATTAAAAAAATCGGAAAACCTATTATATTTTAATTTTTCTCTCTAGGTAATGTATTTTTAAATGGTTGACAAATAAAATAATTATGTTCAATAGTAAATTACGGTAAAAACATACGTGGAGAGTGGGAATTTCACTTTCCTCTACGGCGACAATTAATTTTCCGCACTTCTTGTACGGAATTTTCTTCTGATCCAAATACTCGTACGCCAAATCGATACCTATTCACACCTTTCCAACTTTAAACCAGTCGTAAAATTTTCTTAATTTATAAAAATATGCTCACCTTCGACGCACAACTTCGCCTTTAGGCTGCCCGGCTGATAATAGATTCCAGCGTGCAAAACGCCGCTGTTGTGACCGGTTTGATGCATTGCTGGAAGGAATAGCTTTTATTCCAGCTCAAAATAAAAGAAAATGTTCAAATAATAACCCAATTCCGCCTCCTTCTCAATCAACGCTATCTTGAGGCGGGGTCGAGAAAGCTTCAGCTGGCGAGCCGTGGCACATCCCACTATGCCGCCACCAACTATCACAACATCGTACTCGTTGCCACTAAACTTAGAATCCGCGTTATCAGCATCAGGGATGTGCGTAATTACGAGATAATTTTCGTAACTCGTAATTGGAATATTCGTAACTGGATTTAATTTTCGTAATTCACCATCAAAAATTTTTTTATTGTTGTAATATACTAAATGTATAAAAATATAAAGGAAAAACTCTAGAGAAAATTTCACTAGAGAAAATTTTAAGATTTGGATTAAAATTATTCGAAAATGCTTTTTATCAAATTCTTAGATGGAATTAAAAAAAACAAATACCAACAATTTGGGGGATCAAAGATCAACTTTTTCGGCATTCCAGGACAAAACTAATCTGTAATCCACGCATCCAATCAATGGACATCCACCCCGACAGCCAAAAATTTAATTTCTTAAGTGCATAGTACAATTTAATGTCTGTCCAATCTATCCGACTAATCGATTATTTTTTACTGGAATAAAAAAACTGACCTGTTCGCTGGGAAGAGTTGGCTCACATTCTTCTCAGACAGACAATGAGCGCTCCGACCGAAAATCGTGAATCCAATGGTGATGCCTCGTAACATTTTAGCGATTGTTTGAGCCGTCGAAATATTGAAATGTTATTGCATCAATGAAAATATTGCATCAAAAATTTGTAAATATTATCGAAAAATTCGCTATTTTTTCGTTGCACGCAAAGGTTTTGACCTATTAAATGTGCAGTGCATCCTTACACGTGTTCAAGGCCAATAAAAAGAGACTCTGTTACAGAGTTCATTTTTTACGAATTTGTAACAGGGTTTATTTTTTGACGAATTGCAAGCGATACATATACCTACATATGCAGTTTTATTGCTAATATCTAGTGAAAATGTTTAGTTTTTATATTGATTACTATAATACTACCAAAAGCAGCAAAAGTTGGAAAAACAACGTTTTCATTTCCTCGTCATGAGATTGAGCAAAATAATAACCCATTTTTATTTTATCGAAAACAAAAACAATATTTCCTAAAAGTAACGTTCTACTAATACTTCTAATATTCTATTGCGAGCTGTTAAGATTTATTCGCGAATTTAACTTTTATAAATCAAGGCAATAGTTGGCAGAAGGGTAAAATGAACAAATCTTTGGATGTAAATTTACTTCTGAAGGAAAAGCTGGATGTTTTTGGATTTTGGGAAGCACTCTTATATACAAATATTACCGAAAAAGGGGCAATTGTTTTCACGCCTAAAACAAATTTCTCTAAGTAATATATAAACCACAATAAAGACAGCTAATTTTTATAACAACAAACAATAATTATAATTAAATAGCGCAATAATAAATTAAGAGAACAATATTTTATATTATTATTATCAAAATTTCCATTAAATAGACGTTGGCGTTTAAAGCTCATCGTGGTCCTCCTTCTTCTCCTCCTCGTCCTCCTCATCATCTTCAGCGTCTTCCTTTTTGTCGCCCTCCTCTTCTTTGTGCTTCTTCGCCTCCTCCTCCATCTTCTTGCGCTCCTCGGCGTCGGCGGCCTCCTTTTTCGCCTTTTCGGCTTCGCGCAACGGCTCGAAGGTGGCGGCGGCGTGTTCTTTCGCCTCGTCGATGCTGTCGGTAATGAGAATGTTGTCGAAAATGGTGCCAGCCTTCACCTGCCAGATGTCGAAGCCAATCGCGCCCCAGTTCTTGTAGAGGTAGATCTCGTCGTCGGCCTCGTACTCTGGGTTGTCGATTTCGGGATGAATCCACTTGCCCTGTAAAAATCAATGAAAATTTAGCGAATCACTCTTAATCCCACAATATTCGACGTATCATTCATTTTTATGATTGATTCCTTCACTTCACCCATAAAAAACCCAGAATGAACCCCAAATCAAACGTCAATTTGCAGATTAATACCAAAAATTTAGCTTAACCTTAATTATTATTATTACCTTGTAGTTGGGGTTCTTGATCTGCTTCGGCTTCCACTCGCCCTTGTACTCGGGGTTGTCGATCATCGGCGCTTCCCACTCACCGTCCATGTCGTCGTCCCAGTCCTCTGGTTTCTTGGCCTCTGGGTCGGGAATGTGCTCGGGCTTCTCCCAATCCTCCGGCTTGGTGTCATCCGGGTCGTCGATGTACTCCTTGTCATCCCAGTCTTCCGGCTTTTTCGCCTCGGGATCCTTGATCTTCTGTGGCGGAAGGAAGTCCCAATCCTCGATGAGCTTTCCGGCTTCGGCCTTCTCACCATCGATTTGCACCTCGTAAGTGTTGTCGGGATTGAGAATGAGCGTGTACAAATGCGTCAACTCATCGTCCTAAACAAAAAATTTGAAATTAGTGATTTCAAGCCGTAATTTCAACCGTTAATTTACCTTGCATCGAATGTCCTTCTTGATCAGATGATTTTTGCCCTTGTAGCTAAAGATGACGTGAACCTTCTTTGTTCCGGGACCGCAAATATCGGGACCAAACATCACGTTGTAAGGCGTCTCACCGTGGAAAGCTTCCTGGTCAACGTCCGAGGCCATAACCTATAAAACACATACCATCATATCTATATTTAAAAATTAGCATAACAAGAATTTCAAAATCTTTACATAGAAAACCCAAACAATTTTTCAATCATATAAAGAAAAAAGTATGTGGATTCCAGAAAAAAAATTTTCGGCTGCGTTATGAACATATTCAAAAAATGCATAAAATTTTGTTGCCTACCTTCACATATCCGCCACCGCAGTCGATGCCCTGCTCGTGCTTCACGGTGTATTGGATAATCGTCGTCTTTCCTGCGTTGGAGAACTGCGGGAATTTCGCGGAAGAGGCGTAGAACCTCGCGTCTTGGGACGTCTAAATTATTGTCTTGTCCGATGACAAATCAAAATTTTCATTCATAAAACCAAAGACGAGCAAGGAAAAAAATTTCGTGGAGAAAATCCTTTTTATATTAGAAGGACCCATCCTTTTTATATTAGAAGCATAGTTACGCATGGGGGTGTACGTACGGATATGTTCAATAACAACTCTAAACGGAAACAAACCTTTAGTCCTTTGTCACGTTCTTCATCTCCGTAGAATTTTCCAGCCGATAATACAAACTCTCCATAGTCGGACTTGTGTTTTGACAGGACCCATCGATCCTTGTAGGACTCATCTTAAATTTTCAAAGTAAGATCTAGTTAAAAAAAAATTATGGATAAAATACCTCCGAACTCCTCTTTGAAGTAGGTCTCCGCAAAAGAGACGGCAACAACAAAGCCGCATAAAAATACGACCTCCTTGATCATAGTCCTTGGCTTGAATGAAACTTCCCTCCTCGAAAAATACCTTCCAATAAACTAAATGTTGAATAGTGAAAATATAGTTCTAACTCACATTAATGAAGGGAAAATAGTATTCGTGGGTTAAAACAGCGGTCAGCCGCTGATTGGTCCACGTCAACGAACAGCCAATCAGCAACGGCCAACTTCACAGCGGCGGTAATTCAAACAAATTTCCCCGTGCATTCAATAACAAAAAATAATAACATGCATTTATGCTAACTAAATAGAAAATCCACATGTTTACTAAATTGAAAGTAGTTTATCGATGGTTTTAAATATCATGTACAGGTGTATATTTCGTATATGTGTAATTGGTCACACTGCAGATTAGGGCCCGCGACTTTTTACAACTTTTTATATACCAATCGAAAGAGCATCAAAAGCTGAGTCGAATGACATGAATCTTATCTCTAGGAAATAACTGCATCGCTGCAAAAATAAGCTTCAAGATAAATTTTTGTTTAAAAATTTCATGAAAAAGGGGATGTTGGTCGGACCAAACTTGGTCCCCCCAATTAGAGAATGGTAGGGAAGATGGATCAAGGTACAATTCGACAAACGTTCTTGTTTCAAATCGCTTTAAAATAACTCACGATTGAAACCTAACCGGGACTAGCATTTATTAAAATACCTCAGAGTAGCGTCAAGAATTGAAGCAACTTCAGACAAACCAACGGTTCGGCGCAAGAGTAGTAAGAACAATGACAACGAATGTGCGCAATAAACATGGACAAAACGTCTTTAAGCCAGGACTCCAGGAGTATTTGACAAAAAATTGAACTGCCAACAATATTTGTGATCAAAATTGAATGGCCAAAGGTTTTTGTGATCAAAAATTGAATCGGACACGG
>SAUE01000308.1:63673-74136 GCA_009724625.1 Deladenus siricidicola | reverse complement strand
CATCCGTCTTGGCATTTTTTGCATGCGCTTTTGGAAAAAGTGCGGATGCGTTTCGGATGCAAGTTACAGCACTGGTAGCAAGGGATTGAAAAATGGTTCAGAAATATTTCCTAAAACTCTACTAAAATGACTAGCAAAAAGTTGACATTTACGACTATTATTAAAAATTAATTCATCATAATCACGAATTAGTGGAATATCACACTTTTTAGGCTTTATTTTCCTTCCAATGTAATTGAAAAAAGCTTTTCCTTGGTTGAGAAATTTTTTACGTTTAATGTAACGGTGAAATTTAAAAATTTCCCTGGAGAGGGTTTTAGTAGATTCATGAAATTTTTCCAAAACGGTATGATGGTGGATAGATTTCCATAGTTTATTCTGATATTCCATTATATTCATGATATGTTTTGTATATTTAATATATTGGTGGTTTTTTTTAAATAAATGGAGTCTTCCATTAAATACTTTGCGGTTCTAATAAACATCGATTTAGCTGGAACAGGGCGATTATGCGCTACATTTTTTATTTTTTGATACAACCGAGAAGAAATTCTTCGGGAGACAATTCAAAAATATGACGATTATCAAGAACAATCGCCTAGAGATCGAACATAAGGTATACGTTTAATTTTTCATCGTCACGTGCTTTTATGTGTTATTTTTTAAGATTGGCATTGTATTTTTCTATTTTTGATGGTTTTGCCATTTTATGATTTTTAATTAAGGTCGGTTTTCTAATCGATTCACTTTTTTCTTTCTAATCGAAATTGCATTTGTTAATTTTAAGGTGTTGTTCTTTCACACTTCCGTCACTGACGACCGAGTGTTGATTGTCTGCGAATTGGTAAAGTTAGAAAGGTTGTATAACTTTTAAAAATTAATGCTTATTTCCGCTGTTTTTAACACGTTAAAAACGTAATCTTTATATATGCTTTTAAAACTTAACTTTAAAAACTTAATTTTTATATGCTTTTAAATCTCAAGTTGATATTTATTTGTTCTCAAGTTATTATCATTGCATTAATTAAATATAGTATCTCATTACGGTCACGTCATTTAGGAATCCCTGGGTTGTGGCGTGGACAGTAATTCCGTTGGTGCTTCGAAATCAGTCGATTACAGATTATAATTCTCATTTTTCAGAAAGTATTCAGCCGAACAAGTAATCGTTTTAATGTTCGAAATTTTCATTAATGTGAAATAAATACAAGAAAATTGCTTTTAGACACAGATTCTACAAGGGATCATGCATTTGTCTTATGTATCTAAACGATCTGAACGATCTCGATCAAAAATTGAGGAAAGTCGACGGGATAATAACAACACTCATTCAAACAAATTCATCCATGAATTGTGCGGTCTCGTTTATGCCAGAATATTTTTTGACTTCTGTTTACGAGAGGATACCCGGGCTAATCTACGAGGACGGTATGTTGTTGTAGCTGAAAAGAATATTATGATACCGGCTATTTATATACTTAGGCAATTTTAATGTATTGGATACATTTACGGGCGTGATTGACAACGCTATTCTATCTTACTCTACCAACTCTCAGCCTACTGAACAAAGAATATTGAATATGTTGATGCATGACTATTGTTTGCGTATGAATCAATCTGTGCAGAAATGCGAAACGCGAAAATTCGAAATAATTGAGAGGCGGCTTAAGGTTAACATTTCAAAATCACGATTTTTTGATATTAGCGATGTGTAAAAACTTAAAAATCAAGTCATAATTGTTAACATTAAGCTTTAATGCCACGTTTAAGGTTGGAGTGCATAATGGTTTATGTTATATTGAAGAACCGCATTTTCTTTATTTGTATGATAAAGAAGAATGTCCAGGGACGTTTCGAAAGAGGTCGAAATCAACGGGAAAAAATACAGAGTTTGATTTTTTTAAATAACTTTTACATTTTTTGCGCGGTTTGCCTGGTTAATACGTTTAGATATACTTCAAATCTAGGTCTTATTCCGAGGAGTTTATTACACGAAGCTGTGTACGTTTAATACGACTATGTGCCGATAATGTTTATGCCATTGTATTTTCAGTTGATTACCTCGTGGGGTTTCGTGGAAAGGACGTGAGATTTTTTTCGGCACATCCTTGACAATTTTTTGTTATGTATGCCTTTTTTCTAGAATTTGATAAACGAAAGTCAATGGCTGATGATTGCTTGGAATGCATGGAGTCCTTTTCGAAACGGTACGTTTACGATAGCGGACACAATTACTGTGCCTTTGGTTGGCGGTCCCCGGCCAAACCCGGATGACATTTTTTGTTTTAAAAGTTTGATAAAGAACGAGCAGAAGCCAATGGACGATCTTTTTGCTGATAATAACTCTCATTTTAATCTAAGGTTTAACTTTGCCATCGTGGAGGCAACGGTTTGTGAATTTTCTTATAGCCAATAATTTATTCAGAAAACCTTTTTTGGTGTTTCTTAAGAATTCTGCACTTTTGATGATGCCTCAAAGACAATTGGATGTTATAAGAGCAACACCACTGCCAAATCCGGATTTGCCACCGTTAATATCGCCTGAGTCCTTTAAAAATCGCGATCACGAGCAGAGCATTTCCGAACAATTTGTAGAGCAGGATATTTCGGGAATTGGGAAAGAGGAGATTGTTGCACCAATTCCGACGAATATTGTTGCATTAGAAGATAATCAGAATGTGGTATACGATTTATTTGAAAGTTTTACGAAATGCATTCACTATTAATTATTCAGAATATACGTATGAAAAGAAGTCGGTCAGTACCGGTAATAAATACGAAAAGTTCGGTTGCTCCGGAGTATGTCGAGGACTTTAATGAAAGCAGGTATTATTGCGGATATTTCAGTTGATGTTTCGAAAATTAAAAAAATGAAAAAAACTTTCGGAATTAAGGGTAGAACACGATGCCAATAATACACCAAACGCGTATTTTAGACATTTTTTGAGAAGCACTTTACAACGCGGAATCAACAAATATTGAGTGTAAACCGGTTTTTGAATTGTTTCGAATTAAAATTTCACTTTTTCCAGTGATTTTGGAATTTTAATTTGTACCCCTGATTTACTTAAAAATTGGAAGAACTTTCTTATGGGGTCACGCCCCCTCTCAATACACCATTGAATTTTTTTAATTTTCTTTTTTTAAGGACAAGGTGCAGATTTTTTAATTTTTTTAGTATGACTCCCCAAATATGCTAAATGCCCAAAATATCCATAAAATGTTTTAATACTTAAACATTTTTTGTTATCGTAAATAACACCAAACAAATTCTCAAAGAGTTGCAAATCGAATAAAAAAGTTTGTAGTTACAATAAAGCGATTTGATGTATGTTTAGAATTTCCGCCTTTCCTCGTGCAATTTCTCATTACTTTATGCAATTCGATTTTCCATCTATCGTTGAGCCAACGGATACATCTCCGAAATTTGTGGACCCATCTGAAAAACGTCAAATATTAACCGAATTGGAGTTGAATTCTTTTTTCAGTACGAGTGAAATTGTTATACAACTCATGGGAATATATATGTACTGAATTTGCGCTAGCAATCTTTTAGAAGCTAAATAATCCAGTGTGCTTTTTTAGCATTCCAAATCACTATTTTTCTGCCGTTCAACGCCGATCTAGCTATTTTTTTACTTTGCAATTTTATCGATTTGGAGAAGTTACGACAGAAAGGTAACAATTTATTTTAAAACAATAATTTATGGAATTTATTTTTTAGACTGTTAGCACCTTCAAATACCGAGTGGCACTCGGAAAAACCAACCGTTTTCAAACGAATTGACGAGAATAATACTCCGATTAAAGCTGATGGAAATGGATTTACTGTAATATTTGAATTTTAAAGTTTATTTTCAGTGTGTTAAGGATTACTGTATGTTTTTAGATGAGATTTACCGTTGGTAAATCATCAATACCACCAAATGACGCGGAGGATTTCGTAAGATATTTAATTTCGGATAAGTTGCACATTGAGGTGTGGAATGCGGATTCATTACTACACATTGGAACATGTTCTATACCAATGCAGGTAAATTTCACACATATGTACTTTCATTATTTGCTTATGTCTTTATTTAAAATTTGCGGACTTATTCCACTGATTTGTTTAGTGTTTATGTCGTCAAAACTCAAGCGCGGTGATGACAAATATTCAATGTGCCATTGTACAAGAGGGGATTTCTGACGGCCCAGTTACCAGCGGACTACTTTTTTTGAAAATGGCAAACATTGGAAGACCAGCTGGTAACACAAATTGCACTGGTGGCGAAGATAAAATTTATTTTTTAGCAAAAAACATGCAAACTACTGAGAAACGTTTTGTTCGACTTTGCCATCAGAATAATTCCGAACGATTTTCGTTGCGTGCCCGACCACTTAACGCAGTTCATGAAAGTGCTCTACAACGCTTTTTATCCACACAAAAGTAACAATTTGAGCGTATGTGAAAAATAATCCACAATTTGTTTTAGGCTGGATTTGTGCCAACGAAAAGCAGAATTATTTTCGAGCGACAGTTTACGAAGGGTTCAGCAATGGAACGAAATTAAGAAGGGAGCAACTCCGTTAAATGTGATCTTTTAATCGTTTCCTATGCTTAGAAGTAGTAAATACCAGGACAAGGAGCTACTCTCCTTATAGCACAAATTTTTCGGAACTCCAAAATGAACAAATTAGAAAAAAAAATTTTTGGGCGCACGAAAATGAAAAAAAAAATTAAAATTTTCATAACTCAAGTGAATTTTTCTTTAAAAAAATCATCGAAAAATGTTTTCAAAAAATGTTTACTTTTTTCATAAATTTTCTCAAAGAAAACAAGGTTTTATGTGCAAAAGAAAAGCTCTGGAGCTGAGGTATGTATTAGTTTTTTGAAAAATTTTGAAATTATTTCTCAAAAAAATTTATACCCCGTCCTTACTCAATAAATTAAAAATAGATTGGAAAAGGAGTTTAAGGTGCCGATGAAGCGGTTCATTTTTCGTGAAGAGCTTGAAGCATACAAAACGTTGAGAAACAAAAGCAAAGCATCTGCACTTTTAAGGGCTGTATTCAAGGGAATAACGACGTGCTATACATTATATGCAAAATATGGTCAAGTGGAATTCTTTGAATTTCTTCTACGAAACACTTTCGCTGATCAGGTGCTATGTGTTGTAGAAGTCGACGATCCACGTCTTAGGTGTGTTTTTTAAATAGTGTATCTGGAAATTATACATGGAAAAGGGATATGAAGAAACCCTGCCGAAAAAAGGGCCACATCTCAGATCTAAGACGTTAGGGGGAGGTGTACAATGTTTTCGGAACAGTCTTGACGGGTCTTTTTTTACATAAAATTTTTCAATTAATGCTTGGGCTCAGCTTTGCTAGGCCAATCTGATTTTTTAAATTTTTATTCAGTCTCCCCTTGCCCCAGTGTGATATATAATTCAATAACTAATAAATTTAAATACAGTGTGGTGCTAGACATGGATGAATGGAAGTTTTATAAGGCTGCATTCCACTTGAGGACTCCAATTGAAAGGGACCTCTTTACTGTGGGAAACGATGGTAAAACTATGATTTTGCTCAATGCGATGGAATCCGTGTGTGTGCCATTCAAATTTGATTCACAAAGATCCACCGATTCGTTCTCACGCGGAAATCAATTTTCGATAGATTCCGAAATAAGAGTTAGATTTATTTTCATGACTTGCATGTTATAAAATATAAATATTATAAATTTAGGCGATTTTTAAGCGGGTTAACACCGAAGAACCAATTGGAATTTTGGAGGTTTTTGTTCAGAATCGAAATGTTCTGATAAATAGATCTTACCGCAGTTTTTGTGAGGAAAGCAGAAAAGTTTCAAGGCTCTTTAGGATACGTGGAGTAAGAGGTTTGGCATTAATAATTTTTTGATAATTGCCAAATTTGCTCCTCCGTAGGAACTCCGACAGAGAAGAATGAAAGCGTAATGATACTTTTAGATTCAAAACTTCCTTAATTTGGGTCGGAGAACAAAACTATAATGCCCATAGGGAACGTTTGTTTTTAGGTGACGAGCAGATTATTTCTTGTCGGAGCTCCGATCCGACTGTACTATGTTCGTTGCGCAAGTGTACTAGCAGTGGACAAGATGTTTTTATCAGTGTATGTTACTGATTAAAAATATAAAATTAATTTATTTTTTAATTAATCTACGGTTTCAGTGCAATGCAGATTATTCTCCTAATGTAAAGACATTTCTGGTAATGTTATATGGGGATAAATACTTTTCAAGGCAATTGGCCGTTTGGAAGTTTTCAATGCATTCAACGCGACGTCTTGACGTTCAAGCGATACAGGCACAACTCACCAAAATACCTCTTCCATTGGGGTATTTAATTATTTGAGTTTTCTTCCCAATAAATTGTTACTTACCTAACATTACCACAGATTACCGATCGAACAATGTTCTGAAGATTTGCTGCAACTTTACTCATCATCGGAAGCCGTCACCTTTAATCCGCCCAAAGCATTTTTATCGGATGTTCAATTGCTTTGCAATGTGCAAGCACTTTTTGTGCCAAATTTTGCGGGTACTTCTTATATAAAAAATTTCAAAGTGCCATTACAATATACATATGTATATTGTAATAATACATATAAGAATGCTTATTGATAAAAATAGCCACTTTTATACTTTAGGAAAGCGGATTTTCTTCATTAATTTGGTAGATACTCGCATAAGCCGACTGTTACTGTCATGGATTGTTCATGCATTTGTGGGCGAGCCAAATATTGTAAAAGTATATGACGTGAAAGTACCACTAAATGCAGACATGTTGTTTTCAAAGGTTCTCCGCAAAGCTTATATCTTTTGCAATTAACAATATGTATTTTTGTTTTCAGAAAATTGAATTGGTTAATGCGTATAGCATCCCTCGTAAATTTCGCGTACATACGTCAAATGTGAAAATCGTTTCAGCGGAAGAGGAGTATTATTCTCTACCTCCAAATTCTTCCTCTTATATCCAATTAAATTTTAATCCGATTAGTAATAGTGCAACAACAAAGAGCGACGGTTCTTACACAGTTCAGGTTATATTTCGAAGATTTTGACGGGCTGGGAATTAAGAGATATTTTAATGTATTTACGTGCGACGGCATTTACCATATCTTTAAAAAAGTTTTATTTAGGCATTCGTATTCGTGGAGAACGCTGAAACAACTGAACACGAAGAGGCATACTCACTTAGAATCATGTATACAAACGATTAATAATGATTATTAGAAAAAACATTGTGCATATGTAATCAGCATACATTGTGCATATGTAATCAGCATACATACATACATGATCAATATTATAAATATAACAAAAAATTGCCGATTTTGTTCTTAAATTAAAAAAGCTTTAATAATGTTCAAAAAATGGTTAAGAATGGGACATACAATAGATTATTTGTAATTTGTTGAAAGCGAGTTTGATTTTTTAATCTTAATATAATATGTATTTTTTAGTCGGTTTGTTTTTAAATATGTATTCGATTGGCACGTAAATCACGGATTGGCTTGAAATAGTGCGAAAGAGATACTTACTTTTGAGAAAAGATATACTTACTCTTATAAGCTCTATTGGATAAAATAAAGTATATATAGACCGGAACGCATGTACCAAAGAGGAATTCTACCAGAACTTGAGCAATAATGGAGATCATGGAGGAGGGTTACTTCTTTTAGTTTAAACGATGGTTTCCACATTATCGTTTGGTGGCGCAATTTTTCTTAAAATTTAATATGTGTATAGGAGCAATTTGTTTATAAACTTGAACATTTTTTAAACTTTAAACTTCGTAAAACGTTACCTTACACTGTTTATAATACGCAAATTCTGGGCGGATTTGTTAATTCGATGGCCTCGGGCTTCCTGCAAATTGTCAATTTGAGCAAGCTGAAATTCGGTCCATGTCAGGCGCCTTTTGATTGGATTGTTTAAAGCACTAGATGGGATTTCATTTGCACTACTGTTTTCATTTATTTGTCTTTGTTGTTCTTTATTGCGTTTTGATCGCTTCTGAAGTTGAATACTGTGATCCACTTTGAATGATTTCAAGTTGTCTAAGAGATCAGCCAATTTTTCTTTGTCATATGCGCTTTGTCGTTTTTGATAACTGTCAGTCGGTGCCTGTGATGCGGTATAAACGTTTTCAATATCATCGTTGTTATTGTCGTTATTGAAGTCGCTTTTCTAAGAATTAATACATTAATTTCTGAAGCTTTACTGTATGCGTCAAAATTCACAAAATGTGTAATAGATCAGCCAAATTTTCTTGTTTGATTTCATACCATATGCACATACTACAGTTAATCTCAAATGACCTTAAGCAATGGTTTTCTATGTACTCCTCGTATTCTTTTAAATTATCCTGCGAAATTTTCCTGGAAGATGCAAAAGCGATCCCCCCTCCCTTCCCCCGTATATTGTTCTTCACTCTCAATTTGAAAGCAAAAGCATAAATATAATAAATTTTACAATAATTACCGGACTGATATACTGCATTGAAGAGTAAAAGGGTAGCGCGGATGATTCCCTATTTTTGCTTTGTTGTTGCGTTATAGTTTCTTGGCGCTTAATTAATAAATGAATTTCTCGAAAATAATTCTCGTCATCAACAATCACGGAATTTTTTTTATCGTGTGTAAAACAAGGTATTAATAAACTATTTGCAATAAATAATGCTGCTATAATTAATAGAAATATGATTATAAAAATGGCGATTAATTGAACTTCATAAAATGGACTAGAAATCTTGGTCATCGAAGTTTGAAATTGGAGACTTTGAAGATCTTTGTAGCATTAGCTGAGCATGTATAGATAAATTTCATTTAAAATACGCGCACAATCTCAAGGTTTCGATTGAAATTACAAGATTTCGATTACAATTACATAGTATCGTGATAAATTGCGTTACTAATTGTAAATGTTGCCAAAAAATTTTCACTCTTCGGGATTTTGCATAGTATAAAAAGTTTATTAAAAGCCTCATTGATAAATATTTACATTTAAATGAACGATGGAAGTCTATAACTAAATTAGTTTAAGATTAGCATTGATAACATTTTCATTAATAAATTTCTTGACAGTACCTCTGCCTCTGTAGTTATTAGTCAATCGAGGTTGAAAGTAAGTACAAGCCCAGAAAATGTGAAAATTATTAGAATAAAAATTGCGCGTTAGCGAAAACATGTAACGTTTAATCCCAGGAAATTTTTTGTTAAAGGGAGTGAATTGTTAAAGATAAACTTTATTTATGCGTGAAAGCCCATAACAATGAAAAATTTGTTGCGTTTATATGTGTTTGTCTTTTGCCATAACCAGAATAAATGAATTTATAATAAAATATAAAATTTTAGTAATTTTTACTAAAAAACAACCGAAAGGAAGCCAGAAAAAAATCAGAAAATATAAAAATTCTACAAATGTTTGCAAAATTATTTTTAAATATTTTTAAAAGGACACCGAGAAAAAGAAAAATCGTCATCGGAAAAAAGCATTAAAGGAGTACAAGCATTGCCTGTATAAAAGAAAAATTGTATAAAAACAATATTTATTTAAAAAAAAAAAACTTTATAAATTCTACAGATGACACAAAAAATTGTAGTAAAGCAAAATTGTAATTGTAATTTTTGCAAAATTGTAATTATAAATACATAAAAGCGAGATTTCATGTATTATGTACGTACAAGTTAAAAAAATTCAAGCTAATATTCAAAATAAAGAAATGGCTCTTTTAAAAACTCTTGAAATATTAATTTGAATGATCATTTTCAATTTTCAATGAGATAACTCGCTTTTAACTGCTATTGTCCATTTTGAAATCTTGAAATTTTTTTCAGTCTTTGTCAATTTTTACTTTCAGAAAGTGCAAGTGTTTTTTAAATATAACCATAAATTTTTTTTCAGATTTTGATTTTGTCAAAAATCAAAAATTTTAAGTATAATTTTGAACAGTACTATGTATATATATACATATGTAGTCATTTTTATGATATTTTATGTCATTCTGACAATGAGTTATTTTTTCTCAAATTTTTTTCGGAACTCTCACATGTTTTTTACATTATAACTATTTGTGATCTTCTGTAAACTGATTACTCTAAGTCTATCTTATTTAGTTTTATTGTTTAGCTATAAAAATAGTATTTGTATAGCTTTGCGGAGTTCGAAGAACAATGAAATTGAAATTTTTTAGCTTCGTTGTGTTGTTTTTCTTCAAGTGCAGTATGCACCAGGGGTGTAACAATTTTCGATTTTCGAAATCGCGAGGACGTTTCGATTTTCGAAAAATTGGCCATTTTTTCGAAAATTTCGAAAATTTTCAAAATTTTTAGGAAATTTTTTTATACAACTTAACCCGGCCCATAAGCAGTGCTGGGACTTGAATCCGTTTTGAATCCGATTGAATCCGGATTCAAACAGCGGATTCAAAAGTTTGAGG
>SAUE01000308.1:36400-63444 GCA_009724625.1 Deladenus siricidicola | reverse complement strand
AAAAATTTAGTCAAAATTAAGTCAAAATGTGTCATTTTTAGGAGAAAGTTTAAGTTTTAAATTTCAAACTTTTTCATATGAGTTTTTTTCACCTAAGTTAGTTCAATTTTGGTTCATAATTTTTAGTCACATAAATTAAAAGTTAGTCACATAAATTAAGTTTCGAACATCCATGCGGTTGTTAATATCATCCATAGGTTTGTTAATACATCACTTATAGCTATTATCAATTTTTTTTACTGTACAAAAACATAATAAGGAAAATCGAAAAAATAAAAACAGCCGAGCCGGAATCCGAACCAGCACACACCAAAGCGAAAACGTAGATAATAACCACAAAGCCAAAGGTTATGGAAAACATAAAATTTTGGTTGATAATTAAAAGAATTTCTGCATAATCTGCCATTAATTTTTTCTTGATTTTTTAGAAATATATGTATTGAAAAATATAAATAAAATATAAAAATAAATAAAAAAAATTTTACAAAATTTTCAATTTTCAATAAAATTTTTCTTTCAATTTTCGAAATCACGAGGGCCTTTCGATTTTCGAAATCGCGAGGACGTTTCGATTTTCGAAATTTCAAATTTACTTTCGTTACACCCCTGGTATGCACATCGTATGTGTTAATTAAGAAATCGTATATGATTTAGAAATTTAGTACTATTCTATTTAAAACAAAATTCAAAATTTATTTTTGACTAAAACTCAAACTTTGCACTTAATAAAAAATTAAAGATGATCGTGTCGAATCATAAGATGTTTTTCCCGCTCTTATGCTTAAAAATTTCAAGAAACTATTATTATATTTATGATTTACATTATATCAACAACAACGGAACTATCAAAGCACGTGTGATTTTTCATTATTCCTGACTTTCGTTTTTTGAAGCTATTTTTAAAAATATCGCATAATGATAAACAGAAACACATGCTGCAACAGTTTATAATTTTAGCCGAAGTAAATATTTTACTTTTTGTTTATTTACTAAGTTTTTTTTTTATCAATTAAGGTTCACACCGTTTTTCAAATATTGTAGCATTTTGAATAATTGAATTTGAAATTAGTGCCAGGCATATCGGGCATGTCGGGTAAGCTTTATTATTCTTTTACAATTTTTTGCATTTATTTTTTATATTCCTGTTGGAAATTTTTCCAGTTAATTAAAATTTTGATTTAAAGGAATTATTTTTTCAAAACATTTACCAACTTTATGAAGAAATTTTTCATTTCATGTTATTGTTTAATGAGATTGAAAATGTTCATGAGATTGAACCAATTCTGTTCTGATTAAGAAAGAATTGGAATAAGAACAGGTGCTGCTTTCTTAATGGCTCAATAATAACTTTGTAAAAGCACGTTTTATTTTTCGAGTAGTTCCTTTTAACCGAAAACAATTTTGATTCAATCAAAGCTATAGTTTAGAGATATCCTATTTGTATGGATAGCCAAATGTTTTCATATTGCTTAGCTTTTGCTGATTTGCTTGTTTATTATCTTCTTGTAGATATTATTTCCACTTTTTCGTATTCTCTAAGAAGTTTACTTTTTTCATATTTGCATTCTTATTATTATTTTCCAACACTTGCTTTACCTTAAGGTCAGTTGAGGAATTAATCATTAATCATTGACTAAAAATTGAAAAGGTTTACTTTTTTTTCTCAACTGATCAACCGTGACGTTAAAGGAAAACGTGAAATTTCACAAAAAAATTCTGGAAGAAAATTTCGATTAATAAATCATAAATGTATATCTTAACGGAAAGTAAGGATTTGAAGTCCAAAAATAATTATTTTGGACAATTTTTTATTTAACATATATATTTTTAATTTTAGTATTGTCAAAAGTTCATATTTTTTGCAATGCAAAAAATTGCCCAAGCTTACGTGATTACCGTTAATATCATTTCAGAAAAATCTTGTCATCTACTAAAATAAGCAAAATTTCAATAAAAGCTAATTTGAAATTCTCGATTTTATGTTAATGTAATTTTAAAGAATTATAAGCATTCGTGCTTAGTTCCTCAAGATTCATCCAAAGGACATATCGAATTCATACGAACCCGCGGGCCGTTATATAAATGTTTGTTTTATTATTTTTATATCGGATCAAGCATAAATGTATTACTCGTTCATTTGAATAGAAAATGGTTCATTGCATGTTTTATTTTTTTTAAAGTTCAGTTTTGCATAACTAATTTTATGTTTCCATTAAATGATACAGTTGCACGTTTCGAAAAAATTCTGAATTTATTTGATATCCTACATATTTTTTCTTATATTTTTGCATTTTTTTATCAATGGCTTTTGCTTCTTCATCATTATTTTTATCGATTAACATTTGCAAATCCATTATCAAAACCCACATGAAAATGTGGAATAAAATAATACTTTAAATAAAATTCGTATCTTAGCATTATTTTGCAGTGATTTAAATGCTGCATACGACTTTTCGTACGCAATGTGATGTCTTGCTTGAGAAATTGAACTGCAAGAAAACAAGGAAAAAGTGGAAGAGAATCCTGAGAATTATTCGCCCCCGCCCTTCCAAAACATTCCACGGCTTTCGGCATTCATTCATTCATTATCGTCTTTGGTTCTAGTGTTGTTGTTTGTTGGACATGTTGTTTGATTGCCGATTGCTGTTATTGTGTTCTTCGATAATTTTTCTCGGATAGAGAACGAAGTGTGATTGAAAATTGAATGTGATGGGGAAGAAAATAGCCTAGCTTTTTGGGCTATTTATTGCCGCCAGTTGTTTGGCCAGTGGAAATAAATTCAAAACATTCAAAAGAAAATGAGCTTTCGAGATCAAAATGAGGAGGATCATTTCTGTTTGGAAATAATCCAAATCATTTCGGCCTTCCCTTCTCTGTATCTTTCTTTTTCTCTATTAACAAATCATGTTTTCTATATTTTAAAATCAGTGATTACGTATTACTTTCAAACAACACCGGAAGGAGTTGTTTTATCCTAATGTGTTAAACACATTAGCTGAATTTTTTCTTTGATAAATATTTTCGAGTTTATCTAAACGTTCAGTAACTTCTAGGTATCACTTAGTAGTTTTTTTAAATTACATATTACATTTTCACAAATATATTTGCATGTTCTTCACAGAAGACTGGGACAATGAAATATGTACATAGATGGGGGAGAAAGAGAGAAAAGGAAAAGAGATAAATACGATAAATAGAGAAAATGAACGGAATGATTCTTCCATTTTCGTTTTTTTAAAACTTGGCGCTTCATAAAAAAGTTTTTAAACATTTTTCGAAAATTCTTTGGAATATATTTTGATCGGAATATATAGCAAAAAGAAAGAATTTTCGAAAATGCTGAAACTAAATATTTTATGGAGCTCCAAATTTGAGACTGAAAGAAATGGGTCAAGTTGCAATAGTATAACGGAGAAAAGTAAGGTGATAAAGAGATGTCAGCAAAAAATATAATATAAAAATATATGTACATATATTAACTGATTATAATATTGTATTTGTAATGAAAATATACATATTATCATTAATAATCTCAATTTTTAGCGACTTCAAGGTAAAAAAAGAAATTAAGAAGTGTTTAAGGAACTAAAGTGCTAATTTATCCATAATGCCGACCGAAGATTTTGAAAAAGATCCCGGCTATGAATTTTTGGCTGTAACCCGGGAACAAAAGATTGCTTTCACCTCCCAATCCTTCGACTCCAAGAAGAACTGCTGGATTGTTGACGCGGAAGATGGTTAGCTTTTGTTAAACTTATTCAGACTTATCCATAGCCAAAACTAACATAATGATAATTACAATAACTACTGTATCAATGTTACTACTTTTAGGCTTTGTGGCGGCCGAAATTAAATCCACAAAAGGCGATGAAGTTACCGTAGTGACGGTGAAAGGCAATGAAGTGACGCTGAAGAAGGAAGAGGCTCAAGAAATGAATCCGCCGAAATTCACGAAGACCGAAGACATGGCAAATTTGACGTTCTTGAATGAAGCGTCCGTGCTTCACAACCTGAAGGATCGATACTCGGCTATGATGATCTATGTAAGGAAGCCAATAATAAACTTTAAAACTTAAATGTAAAAAATTATTGAAAATGAGGGAGAAAATATGTATACATTTTAGACTTATTCGGGTTTGTTCTGTGTGGTGATCAACCCGTATAAGCGATTGCCCATCTACACGGAGAGTGTTATCCGTGCCTACATGGGAAAACGACGAACGGAAATGCCGCCGCATTTGTTCGCCGTAGCTGATGAAGCCTACCGAAATATGGTGCAAGGTAGAAGATTGTTTGAGATAGGGTCTGATAACTTTGTTTGAGGTTAAATATCGATAGGTTAAAGAATCGATGATAAAAGTAAAATGTATACTAACAAATTTAAAAATTTTTATATTAAAAACTTGAATTAACAAAATGAAATGCATACAGTAATTAAATGCATAAAGTATTCTGAACACATATTTAGTTATTTAAAGTTATACAACTAAAAGTTAAAATATTTCTTTAGACCGCGAAAATCAATCAATGTTGATCACTGGTGAATCGGGTGCAGGAAAAACCGAGAACACAAAGAAAGTAATCTCCTACTTTGCCATTGTCGGATCCACACAGCAAGCATCCGAAAACAAGGATGGAAAGAAGGGCGTAAGTGTTCATGGTCAAATAAAAATAAAAAAAAATAAATATTTTAATGTACAAGCAAAAAATAAACTAAAAAACCTACAAATATCGGTTCGCCCGGTGGATTAGATTAAATTTTAAGGGTACCCTCGAGGAGCAAATTGTACAAACCAATCCGGTATTGGAGGCGTTCGGTAATGCCAAAACCGTACGTAACAACAACTCGTCTCGTTTCGGCAAATTTATCCGTACCCATTTTTCGGGATCCGGAAAATTGGCCGGCGGTGACATCGAGCACTGTACGTTTCTTAAAAAATATATAACTTGAATCGAAATTACTTATTGATTATTGTATTCATTGTATATGTACATACTTTAAATTTTTTAAAGAAACTCAAAATATTTTAAAAATACACATAAAAATCAAAAATTTTTTTTCATTAAATACGTATTTGAAGATCTTCTCGAGAAGTCTCGTGTGGTTCGTCAAGCACCAGGAGAACGATGCTACCACATTTTCTACCAAGTTATGTCGGGTTTCGATTCGGGCCTGCGTGCGAAACTGAAGCTTACCAATGATCTTTCGTATTATCATTTCCAAGCTCAGGCTGAATTGACCATTGAAGGTACTTATTAATTTCTACATTATAATGTTGTAATTGAAAATTTCTACAGCATAATGTTGTAATTGACAACGAAGATTTATTTGAAAAAAATTCGAAGTTAAAAAAGCTAAATTAAAGGAGTGGACGACAAAGAGGAGATGAAACTCACACAAGAGGCCTTTGACATTATGGGCTTTGAGGAGCATGAAGTCCAAGACATGTACAAGAATGTGGCGGGTATCATGCACATGGGTGAAATGAAGTTCAAGCAGCGCCCTCGTGAAGAACAAGCCGAAGTCGACACAGATGCCGGTATTTTCGTTTTATGCCATACATACATACACATATTTACAATAAAGTTATACTAACACTAACATGTTGAATGCAAAAATAGGCATTTTTATACATTTCTTCATTTTTAATGACTTTTTATCATAAAATGTTTTTTAATCTAATAATGGTCGTTGCTCTTGCAAATAAATAAGGCCTTATAGCATAAGTTTTTTCGTTTAAGATGCACAAAATGTGGCTCACTGCTTCGGCATTGACGCGGAGGCGTTCCTTAAGGCTTTGACTAAGCCACGTGTGCGTGTCGGAAACGAGTGGGTGAACAAGGGCCAAAATCTTGAGCAGGTCAGCTGGGCCGTGTCTGGTTTGGCCAAAGCCATTTATGCTCGTCAATTCCGTTGGCTCATTTCGCGTTGTAACAAAACATTGGACGCAAAGGCCATAGAGCGCAAACATTACATCGGTGTGCTCGATATTGCTGGATTCGAAATTTTCGATGTAATTTATTTTACCCGTTTGCAAAATGTACAACTTTCAGTAATATGTAGCTTGCAGTAATAATAAATATCACAAAATTTCATTTTCCTTTTTTCGATATTTTGAGTCAAAAAATTGAAAAAGTGAAAAATTCGAATAATTAAATTATTTAGTTGTGGTACTGTAAGATATAGAAAACTGCATGCAATACAAAATAGATACATACATATGTACTGAAATTTCTCATTTTCAAAAAAAAACTTTGTTTATGCTCAGAAATTTTCATTTTTGTCAAAAAAATATTACAAACTTCTAAAACTTTGAAAATAACTTTTTGGGTCAAAAATTTCTATTACCGCAATTGAAATTCTATTTTTATAACACCCCTGATATTATGTATTCATGCAATAATGGAATATAATTTATAGTTCAACAGCTTCGAACAGTTGTGGATCAACTTCGTAAATGAGCGTCTGCAGCAATTCTTCAATCACCACATGTTCGTACTTGAACAGGAAGAATACAAACGCGAGGGTATTGCCTGGACCTTCATCGATTTTGGTCTTGACTTGCAAGCATGTATCGAGCTTATCGAAAAAGTAATCTAATTTTTCAAATTAAAACAACTAAGTCATATAAAAATAAATTTTAAAATTTAGCCACTTGGTATCATCTCGATGTTGGATGAAGAATGCATTGTGCCCAAAGCCAGTGACATGACCTACGTTCAAAAATTACATGACCAACACTTGGGCAAACACCCCAACTTCCAGAAGCCAAAGCCGCCTAAGGGCAAGCAGGCCGAAGCCCATTTCGCCATTGTTCACTACGCCGGAACTGTACGTATCGACGTTTTTCAACCATTTTTTACAAATTTTTATTCAATAATTATACTGTTATGTATTTGTTAAATAAACAATGACAGTAATGTGGAATATTTAAAGGTGCGTTACAATGCGACCAGCTTCCTCGAGAAGAACAAGGACCCGCTGAACGACTCTGCTGTTTCCGTGTTGAAATCGGGCGGTGGCAATCAGCTGATGCTTGACATCTGGTCCGATTACGTCACCCAAGAGGAGGCCGCCGAACTTGCCAAACAAGGCACGGCCACCAAAAAGAAGGGAAAATCTTCCTCTTTCATGACCGTCTCTATGATGTACCGCGAGTCGTTGACAAATCTTATGGGAATGCTGTACACCACGCACCCCCACTTCATTCGGTGTATTATTCCGAACGAAAAGAAAGCCAGTGGTATTTATTTATAATTTTATTATAACATGTACATTTTCATTATTATATGTACGTAAATTTTGAGGCATTCAAAATTATGTATGATTCATTGATTAAAAATTATATTAAGGTGTTATTGATTCGGCGCTGGTGCTCAACCAGCTTACCTGCAACGGTGTACTTGAGGGTATTCGTATTTGCCGCAAAGGTTACCCCAACAGACTGATTTACAGCGACTTCAAGCATCGTTATGCTATTCTGGCTGCTGAAGCTGCCAAGAACGGCGATGAGAAGAAGGGAAGTCAGGGTATTACTGACCAACTTTGCAATGAAGGCAACCTCAAGGACGAAGAGTTTAAACTTGGAAACACCAAAGTCTTCTTCAAGGTTAAATTTGAGAAAAATTACGTTGATCGTAACTTTTTATGTAATAAAAATTCAACAAATTGTCTTAAACAATAATTTTATGGGGTGAAATATAGTTCTTATTGTAATATCAATACGGTTTAGGCAGGTATTTTGGCTCGTCTGGAAGATTTGCGTGATGAGAAGCTCGGCGTGATCATGACCGCCCTCCAAACAAAGATTCGTTGGTACTTGGCGCAGAAAGACGTCAAGCGCCGTATTCAACAACGAGCTGGTAAATTTTTCTTTGAACATTTTACAGTACACAAATAACACAGTTAGCATATTTAACTTAAATTTTTAGCACATTTGTATACGTGGAATATGGTCTTCCCCCTTTTTTTAAATTGTAGACCAATTTTTGTACAAAAAAAACTAATATATATTCGACGTATACATAAGAATTCAGTAAGATTTCTGTAAACATTAATAAATTTTCTGAAAGAATTTACTAAATCACATTTTTTCAATAATCATCGCTTATTTGAAAATAAAAATGTCAAATAATATTTTTCTTTTCAATTTTAGGTTTGCTTATCTTGCAACGCAATATCCGCTCGTGGTGCACACTGCGCAACTGGGATTGGTTCAAATTGTACGGTAAGGTCAAGCCGTTGCTCAAAGCAGGCAAAGAGCAGGAGGAGCTTGATTCGCTCTCAGTCAAGATTAAAGAACTGGAGGAATCACTCAAAAAAGAGGAAGGCAACCGCAAAGACCTTGAGACTCAGGTGTCGAAGCTCGTCGAGGAAAAGAATAGCCTTTTCCTCAATCTCGAAAAGGAGAAAGGTGCATTGGCCGAATCTGACGAGCGCGCCAACAAACTGCAAGGTCTTAAAAACGACCTCGACCGACAACTCAATGTGTGTATATTTAGATGTTTTTATCGGCTACATTTTTATTTTTGACAAGTATTTTATAGCATTGCAAAGTTGTACATATATTTGACCTTACTTACTAGACTATTATGTTTCTACCGTAGTTTCAAAAACTTTATTTTAGGATCTGACAGACAGAATTGGTGAAATTGAAGACCGAAATGCCGACTTGCAGCGCATTCGCAAGAAGGGCGAGCAAGAAGTTGAGAGTCTCAAGAAGAACGTCCAAGACTTGGAAATGTCCCTGAGAAAGGCCGAGTCCGAAAAGGTTGCCCGAGAGCACAACATTCGTTCTCTGCAAGACGAGATGGCTAACCAGGACGAATCGGTCGCTAAGCTCAATAAGGAAAAGAAGCACCAAGAAGAGGTATTCTTCAAAATTTTTCAAATTACAAAAGCGTCTACTTTTTGATTTAGGTAAACCGAAAACTCATGGAAGATTTACAAGGCGAAGAAGACAAAGTTAACCACGTGAATAAACTGAAGCAGAAGATGGAGCAACAACTCGATGATGTAAATTTTTCTCTAAATTTGTCGTTTTCTCCACGTTCTGAACTGATTAACGCTGAATATTTAAAATTCACTTTTTATGTTTAGTTGGAAGACAACATTGAGCGTGAAAAGCGAGGTCGCCAAGAGCTCGAGAAAAGCAAGAGAAAGACCGAGGGCGAGCTGAAAGTAGCGCAGGAAAATATCGAAGAAATCACAAAGCAAAAGCATGACCTCGAGCAAAACCTTAAAAAGTAATTTTTTGAGCTTAATAGTAAAACACTTTAAAAAATTTCTTTAGGAAGGAGGCTGAATTACATTCCATTTCGAGCCGATTGGAGGATGAACAATCTCTCGTTGGAAAACTACAACGCCAAATCAAAGAGCTTCAAGCGAGGTAGATTTCTACATATGATTCATATTATTGCATACACATTGTTTCACTATCTCATTATTTGCAGAATTTCTGAACTCGAGGAGGAATTGGACGCCGAGCGCCAATCCCGCTCCAAATCCGACCGATCCCGATCTGAGGTTCAGCGAGAGCTGGAAGAGCTGAGCGAACGCTTGGACGAAGCCGGAGGCACGACCGCAGCCCAAATTGAAGTCAACAAGAAACGCGAGGCTGAACTCGCCAAATTGCGCCGTGACTTGGAGGTAAATTTCTGCCATAACTAAGATGTAATGCTGAAAAAAATTATTATTTACATTATGTGAATGTCATGCATTATAAAAACATTTATATTATTAATTTGTCCCAAAAGTTTTATACTTATGTAATATTCGTTTAAATTATTATAGAAAAAAAGAAAAATTTCAAAGCACATATAGCAGGGTTGGGCGGAATTCCGACTTCCGAATTCCGAAATGCGGAATTCCGGCCATTTTTGGCCTCTGAATTCCGAATTCCGAATTTTTGGCTATTCCGAGTCGGAATTTGGAAGTTTTTGGACTATTAAAAAACGACTTTTAAATTTTCAAATGAATTACCATTTTTGGCCTCTGAATTCCGAATTCCGAAAAAAATTTCTGTCTATTTGCTTTCATATTTTTTGGTGGTTAATTTTATTTAAATGTTTTTTTACATATGCTAGTTATTTTAGAAATTTGTTATTTTCAATGTAAAAAATGAAGGCAAACATGATAGAAATTAGAAAAAACCAAAAAAAATTTTTAATTACTTCCGATTCCGAATTCCGAAATGAGGAATTTTTTTCACCCATCGGAATTCCGAATTCCGTACTCCGATTGAATCTTTCGAAGAAAGAAGAAGAAAAATGATCCGATTGAAAATTTTTACTTCCGCCCAACTCTGATATACATAGTACACATAGTACACCAAATATTGCATAGAAAATTTTATTTACATAAAACCTACAAAACTGCAGAACATTTGGACAGCTTAATATTAAAAAAGGAATATTTTAGGAGAACAACCTCAACCATGAAACGCAATTGGGCGCACTTCGCAAAAAACACAACGACGCCGTTGCGGAGTTGACGGATCAATTGGAGCAAATGCAAAAAATCAAGGTCAAAGTCGAGAAAGACAAATTGCAAATTCAACGCGAACTTGAGGACGCCACTCAGGGAGCGGACTCGGAACTTCGTGGCCGCCAAGAGGCCGAGAAAGTCATCAAGAATCTTGAACTCCAACTTTCCGAAATTCAGACAAAAGCTGACGAGCAGTCTCGATTGTTGAGCGACTTTGCTGCTCTTAAGAGCAGACTTCACAACGAAAATGCTGACTTAGAACGCCAGGTCGAAGACCTTGAAAACCAGGTAGAACTTCAAGTTTTGAAAATTTTTACGGACTTTGTTTGCGTCTAAAAATATTTTCGTTTTATAATAATGAGAATGATTTTAGACTTCAAACAATTAGCAGATAATGTAGCTAATTTTTAAAATTTAGCTAATTGTAATGGATTATTTAGACCAACGGCCTTCACCGTCTAAAGAGTCAATTGGTGAGCCAATTGGAGGAGGCGAAACGTACAGCCGATGAAGAATCGCGCGAACGCCAGGCGATAGCCGCGCAGCTAAAGAATTTCCAGCACGAGAACGACAGTCTCCGCGAACAGCTGGACGATGAACAGGTATGAATACCGTAATGTTACGAATACATAAGAAAATATAACTTAAAAAAACCTTCTATAAACATTATATGTATGTATAATATTTTCTTTCAGGAAGCAAAGGGCGAATGCTTGCGCCAAGTCAGCAAACTCAACGCTGAAATTCAGCAATGGAAAGCTCGATTTGAAGGTGAGGGTCTCGTCAAATTGGATGAGATCGAGGAGGCCAAACGCAAGCTTCAACAGAAGGTCCAGGACTTGACCGACGCCAACGAGGCCGCCAATACCAAGGTTAAAAACGTTTTTATAACTTAAAAGATATTTGTGCAATTTTTATTTAACTGATATTGTACTATTTTTATAATTTATGTTAATACTTACACAAATTACAGATCGCAAGTCTGGAGAAAACTCGACACAAATTAATTGGCGACTTGGATGACGCTCAGGTTGATGTTGAGCGTGCAGCCGCGTATGCTTCCGCCCTGGAAAAGAAACAGAAGGGCTTTGACAAGGTTTATTTTTACTAACAATGTGGACATACATACATACAATTCAAAAACGTAATTCTGAAAGTGGGGCGAAAGAGTTTACCCAGACTTTACACATGAAAAACAAAATTTTCAAGTGGGAAGTGGATCAATAATTACAGTATTAAACGTGTTTGACAATGATATTTAAGATCATTGATGACTGGCGAAAGAAATGTGATGACGTGTCAGCGGAGTTGGATGCCTCGCAACGCGATGCTCGCAATCTCGCTACTGACTTGTTCAAGGCTAAGACTGTTCAAGACGAGTTGGCAGAGGCCCTCGAGGGAACGCGTCGCGAAAACAAATCGCTGGCTCAGGAAATTAAGGACCTCAGCGATCAGTTAGGCGAAGGCGGTCGTTCCGTCCACGAATTGCAAAAAATTGTCCGCCGCTTGGAGGTGGAGAAGGAGGAAATCCAACATGCACTCGATGAAGCTGAAGCTGCGCTTGAAGCGGAAGAGAGCAAGGTTCTCCGTGCGCAAGTGGAAGTGTCGCAGATTCGCTCGGAGATTGAGAAGCGCATCCAAGAGAAAGAGGAGGAATTCGAAAACACTCGCAAAAACCACCAACGCGCACTTGAGTCAATGCAAGCGACGCTTGAGGCGGAGACCAAGGGAAAGCAGGAGGCTCTGAGAATCAAGAAGAAATTGGAGAGTGATATCAATGTACGTTTTGTTTTTTAAGTAACAGCATCTTGATACATAAATATTGTAATAACATAGAAAAATGGAACGTTGAACATTGAGATTTTACTAAGAAATCTAATGAAGAAAATTTTTTACTTTTTGCAGCAAATTACAGTAATCGCTAACGGTGAGGATGACATTAAATATTTTAACACTGACACATTTGAGCTTTTCTTTTATTTTTTAGGAATTGGAAATCGCACTTGATCACGCCAACAAAGCTTATGCTGATGCTCAAAAAACCATCAAAAAGCACCAAGACCAAATCCGCGAACTTCAACTTCAGGTAGAAGACGAACAACGCCAGCGTGATGAATTGCGGTAAACTTACATTTAATTTTAATCGTTTTTTACATTTGATAATAAAAATTTTAGAGAGCAATACCTGAATAGCGAGAAGCGAAATGCCATCCTTCAGAGCGAAAAGGAAGAGCTTATGGTGCAAGCGGAACAAGCGGAGCGCGCTCGCCGCGCGGCCGAGGCTGATCTCATCGAACTGCGCGAGGCGGTTAACGACCTCAGCAGTCAAGTCAACAGCCTTGGTGGCCTTAAGCGCAAGCTTGAGGGAGAGCTCCAGGCCTTGCACGTGCGTATTTATATGATTTTTAGATATTCCAAAATATGAACTTTTTAATGATTGCTAATTAAAAAAAAATTAGGCGGAGTTGGATGAGACGCTGACGGAGCTGAAGAACGCAGATGAGTTGGCAAAGAAGGCTAGCGCTGATGCTGGTCGCCTTGCTGAGGAACTTCGCCAAGAACAAGAGCATTCCCAACATGTGGATCGCCTGCGCAAAGGACTGGAGCTCCAAATTAAGGAAATGCAGGTGCGTCTTGACGAGGCTGAAGCGGCAGCGCTTAAGGGCGGCAAAAAAATCATTGCGAAACTTGAAGAGCGCATTCGCGCCCTTGAGCAGGAATTGGATGGCGAACAACGGTTTGTTTCTAAAAAAAGCTTTTTTGAGTACATACATATACATATGTATCAGGGGTGTGTCAAAAATAAATTTGAGATTCCGAAAATCGAAAATCGAAAGGACCTTTGAATTTCGAAAATCGAAAGACCCTCGTGATTTCAAAAATCGAAAATCGAAAGGACAAAACACCGAAAATCGAAAATTTCCACACCTCTGATATGTATGTACGTACACGTACTGTACAATTCATTTTCTGTTATGACTTACTTGAAACTTTAGCCGACACCAAGATACGGATAAAAACTTCCGCAAGGCGGAACGCCGTGTCAAGGAGCTTGACTTCCAAGTGGAGGAAGATAAGAAGAACGGTGAGCGTCTCACCGATCTTATTGACAAACTCCAAGGCAAGCTCAAGGTCTACAAACGACAAGTTGAAGAAGCGGTAATTTAATTTTATCATCTTGTTTATTAATTAATTAAAAGCTAAACGTAATTCCTGAAATTATTTGTTTATTCAGGAAGAGGTTGCGGCGACTAACCTCGGCAAATATCGTCAGCTCCAAGCGCAGTTGGACGAGGCGGAAGAGCGCGCCGATATGGCCGAGAATTCGCTCTCCAAACTACGCGCCAAGAACCGCTCGACAGCGTCGATCGCCCCAGGCGGCGGACTCGCAACGTCCGCCTCATCGGCCGCCGTTTTGCGTTCTAGCTCATTTGCTCGATTTTAATTCCAATGATATCCTCATTAGATCCGAATTTGCACTTTTTCATAAATTTGCCAGCACATTTTGTTTTGTTTATTTCCGCACCCTTTACTTAATATCTGTCTAATGTAGTTGCACAATTACATAAAAACATGTTACCTTATTTGAAGTCGCTCAAATTCTTTCTTTTCAAACAATATTTGCTATTTTATTAATTGCATTAAATTTTATTGTGGTGGAGTGAAAAGAATGAAAAATAGCAATAAACGTTATTCATTTTTTGAATATTTTTACATAACACAAAAACACAGAAACGATCAAATTTGATCAAATAGTGCTTGTGAAATGATTCACTTTCTAGTTTTCCATTCTACCTTTGACTTTCTTAGCTTTCGGAATATAACAATTTTTTAGCATTTTTTGAATTTCAAAATTGGAATTCAAAAAGATTTATAGAGCTTTGAATGAGATACAAAAAAATCACACCGACAGATCGGATCGTTTTGACACAACAAATATTTTAATAAAAAAAATTAAGTGTAAAATATTAAAACATTCTTCATTTTCATTTGAATCGTCATAAAAACAAAAAATTGTGTTTGCTACTTTATACAAAAGAAAATTTATATCTTTTATGTTGCAACAATAATAATGATGCTTTACAAAATTAATTATGATCATTGTGTGTGCTATCTCGTTTTGAACGGACAAAGAAAATCCAATAATTGTAATTCCAAACATCCTCCAAAGCTCTATTCTTCGTTTAAAGCTTAATTGGTTGAAATAACATACATCATTTTAATATGCACATTTTCTTCGTTGAAATTTCTTACTGTAAGACTTGTCTACTGATTCCGTTCGATCAAACACTCCCACGCCCCCCCCCTCCCCCCCCCACGTTACAACACTGGCGCCAAGGTTTTTCGATATAATCTAAGGAGAATAACNTCGAAGAAATTTTTGGGACTCCTTTTTTTTTCCTCCATTACAAAATCCTAGTTAAAGAATGATTGAATAACCTGAATTTCCGTTTTATCATTGGCGTTTTGTTCGCATTTTGCAAAATGAAATCCGCCTCGCGAAAAATTTGAGCAGCGATTGTGATTATGTTTCTGAAGTTTGGGATTTTTTGGACCAAAACTCACTGAGATATACACATTCTCCCGAACCATACATTTTAAACGTGTTTTTCGAGGTTTTTGATTTTTGACAACAACAGTTTTTGATGAAATTACAAAATTCAAAAACAAAATGAAAGAGAATTGAAAAACGCATCTTCACCAAAAATTTCAGATTTTTAGCTGCGTTTTCAGCTGCGCTATAGCGCGGGATTTTTTTTGCGCCACCTTGTACATGTATTTTGGTATGGAGCAAAACGTTTAGCTGATTTTTGACTTCTTTTTGATTCTTTTCATTTTTGTGGGATTCGCATAAATTTTACTCATGCGGCACAAAACTAAATATAATTGTTTTATGCATAGAATGACCATGGATGCGAATAACGATATATTATACTCCTTGGATGCAGATATCGACAAAATAAAGACTAAGACTGTCGAGCGTCTAATTGCACCGCTCGTTCATTTGGTACGTTAATTTCTGGATTTTTAAGAAAAATGCAAAAAATTATTGGCTTTGTATGGGATATGTTGGTTTAATTTAATTTTTTAATATTAATGTAAATATTTATAGGTTACATCGCTTCGCGCCGATTATTGTCCGACGGGCCACATAAATCGTGATGGCAATGAAGTGCTTTTGAGAGTTAGAGAGTCAGTGGATCATTTTTTGAATATCGGCATTCAAATTGTTCAAAATTATCCGCTCGCCGTCGGCAAAGCGTTGGACCAACTGAACGATGCGCTCAACAATATTAGGATTTCAGGTTTTACATTTTTCTTACTATTTCGGTAGTTACTTTTTTAAATCTTTGAAAATTAACCAAAGTTTGAGATACTTTTAGGCACTGAGCTATTGAATGTTGGCTCTCAGTTTGTGGTGAACGCGGGCAACCACGCACTGCGCGCCAGGACCGTAGACGCGGGTCGCAACACGCTGATGGCGGTGGCAAAGCTATTAATCATGGCCGATATGGTGGATGCGCACATTATTTTGCAGCAGGCCGACAAGGTTTATAAAGAGGTGTTTGGTTGTTTGGCTAATTCACAAACATAATTTTTAGGTTTGCGAATTGTTGGATGGAACGGACAAGGTCGATTCCACGAAAGAATTGATGGAGTCGTGCACGAAGTTCGACACGGAACTCCAAGTGCTGACGGACATGACGCGTCGGCGTCTGAAGGATTTGCGCGACCCGTCCGAGCAGGATGATCTCCAGTCCGCTATCGCCATGCTGAAGATCACGACCCCGATTATGGTGGCGTCGTCGAAGGCATTCGTCAGTCATCCGGAACTGGACGCGGCTAAAATGAGCCGCGAGTACGCCGTCGACGAGATGCGAAAGGCGCTCAACTGCTTCCGCAGCGTACTCCAAGGCCGACCGCCGTCGGAAGAAGTGGCCTTTTCACGCCACGGTCGCATCAATGAGTTGGTGAAAAATTTGGACGAATTTCAGGTAATTTTTAATTTATCGCACATTTGTTTTTTTTTGTTTTCCGATCAAATGTTTTTTTATATAATTGATTTCGTAAAAAAATTAACAGAATGATCAAAAAGTTTTGCAACCAAAGTTCATAACAAAATTTTTGCCATTTTAATTTTTTGGCAAAAAAGATCAAAATTGCGAGAAATTTTTATCGAACATTTTTCGAAACTTCCTAAATAATTATTGCGCAAATTAATTTTGCTTGTATTTTTGGAGCAGTTTATTTTCTTTTTTACGTATATTTTATCATTAAAGAAATTATATCTCAAAATATTACGGCTGTTTTTAGCAACGCGTTCACATGGACCCGACCTCTTATCGACCCGCAAAACATCGACCGCAGTTGGAGGAATTATTGGAGCGAATTGCGTCCGGTTCTGCGGTGATCGCCGATTTGGAGAACACGAGACCGGAACGCCATGAGCAAATTATCTACGGCGTCAACAGCGTCCGACAAGCGTTGCAGGACGTCATTAAGGAATATGAACAAAACGTTTGTTATTTTTTAAATTTTCTATTTTTTTGTGTTTTTAATTTTATCTGAATATTTTGATTTTTTTACGAATTTACCATTTTTTAATTTTCAATTATTTTAAATTTGATATGTATGTTTTGTCGTCATGATGTCTTTTAATTATTTCAGAAGGGACGTTCCGAGAACGAAGACTTGGACTTGTCGATCGTCCACTTGATGAACAAGTTGAGGGACCTGCGCCGCCATCTGCGACGCGCCGTCGTCGATCACGTCAGCGACACCTTCCTCAGCACGCAAATGCCGCTGATGATGCTGGTGGACGCGGCGCGCCGTGGGGACCACGCCGCTACCGAAGAGGCCGCAATTGCCTTCCAGGCGCACGGCGATAGGATTGTTGACGTTAGTTTTTCAATTTTTTTCTTTGGATTAGCGGATTTACGGCTGTTCTAGGTTGCGCGATTGGTATGCGACATATCGAATGATGTCGGTGGTGTGCGCGTTCTTCAATACGCTGCTTCACTCTGTGAAAAACTCACACCACAGGTTCGTTTTTTAATTGTGGCCGATTTTTTTCATTTAAATTTGTTACAGTTTTTTTATTTAGAAAATTCTGGTTTACTTTGATTTTTTTTAAATTTTTATATGACTCAATCTTTTTTCCACCAATATAGACGTTTTTTGCGCCAATTTATATGCATATTAGTCTTTTAATTAACATTAAAAATGTTCTAAAGAAAAATTTGGTGACAATTTTTTGCGTAAATTATAAATTGTAAATTTTGGGCCAAAAAACCGTAAAAATCGAAAATGTTAGCACCCCCGATGTGTATGTTAAAATTTATTCTAAAATAATTCATTTAATCTTAGGTAATAAATGCCGCCTTTCTTTTGTGTGGAAAGCCGGAGAGCGCGGTTGTTCAAGAGAACATGCAAGTCTTTGAAAACGTTTGGCTTGAACGCCTTCGGGTGCTTACAATGGCTATGGATTCATTAATTAATGTGAATGACTTTTTATCCGTCAGCGAGGCTCTTATAAACGAGGATGTCAAGACTGGAATTCAGGTAAAGTTAAAAATTATAGTTTTTTTAAATTTATTTACATATATATTTTTTGCAAAAGATTGTTAATTTAATTTAAAAAATTAGTGAATCAGATTTTAGCTTATAATTGTGAAATTTCAAGTTATTTTAGGCGATTTACAATCGCGATGGTGATATTTTGGATAGCACCGCGGGCTGCATTCGTGGGCGTTCGTTGCGGATTTGCGATGTTGTCGACAACGAGATCGAACAACTTCCACCAAGCCAATACACTGAGAATGTGAAGAACGCAACACTTATGCTAAAGGAAAATGGTTTGTTTTTTTAATTTTAAATAAGGAAGAGGGGTTTGGGCTTCACCACTCTCCTATATTTAGTCGCAACGTGTAGGTATTTTATCGAAAATCTAAAAAGCTTTCTATTTCCTTGCAAATTTGCAACCTAACTTTTAATTTTTTTGACATAGTCAGAAGAAAGCGCTCTTTTCTTTTTAAAGAAGTGTGCTGAAACCTACTCAGTTTTGCGTTCGTAAATTGCAAATTTGATAAATTCATGTTGTCGCTAAATATTTTCTATTCTATAAAAGTACCATAAGTTTTTTGAATGTTTAAATTTCAATATTTTTTATTGGTCAAAGAGTACACTTATGTGGCCATTTGAAATTTTTAAATGCGAAATTTATAGCATTGCCTCAGTTTGTGGCGCATGCGGAAAATATCGTCTCGAAGTATTCGGATCCTAATGAAGTGGAGGAAGGCGACGAAAAACAAAACGTTGAGGAAATGATTGATGCTTGTAATTTAATACACGAGGCTGTCAGCGACATTCGACGTGCTCTTCTCATGAATCGAAACCCGGAGGACGTGGATTCGGATAACGAATACGAAGAAGGTACGGATTAATTTGAATTTTATGAACGATTCTTTTATTCTTTAAAAAATATAAACAAATAAAAACTTTAAAAGTTTTTTATTTAGATTTTTTTGTCAAAATATACATACAAAAATTAATTGATTTTGAAAGTACTGCTCTTTAACACTTTTTATTACAATTGTGCAATTTCGATTTGTTCAACGTTATTTACCACGACTTTTAGAGGGTGGAGTGGTGGCGTTAGGCGGTGCGGATGAGCGCAGCCAGACATCGGACTCGGATTTGGAGAATCAGCAAAGAATTATGCGCCATTTACCGGAGGAAAGCAAGCGGGAAATTCAAAAGCAAATCGATGTGTTTAGGGTATTTTTTAGCAAAATTATTCTTTGCGAAAATTACCAATAATTTCCGCTTAAGATTACTCAACGAAAATTCGAGTACGAAGTGGGGAAATGGGATGACACCGGAAACGACATTATCGGCCTTGCCAAAAACATGTGTCACATTATGACCAACATGACAGATTTTACAAAGTACGTTTTCTTTCTATAAAATATTTCGATTCTTTGATTCTTAAAATTTACAGAGGTCGTGGCCCTTATCGAACCACAATGGACGTGATAAAAGCGGCTCAGGAAATTTCGGATAACGGCGCAAAATTAAACGAATTGGCGCGTCAAATTGGCAGTGAATCCGTTGAAAGTACGACGAAAAAGGACTTATTTGCCTACCTGGAACGAATCACCCTATTCTGCCATCAGCTCAATGTCACGAGCAAGGTAGACTATATATTTTGCACTAAAACTTTTCTTGAAAAATATTCTAATTAATTTATATTTTTTCATAAATTCTGCAATAATAATATTGATGAATGTGAATTTTACTATTATATAGGTAAAAGCGGATGTGCAAATGGTGGGTGATGAGTTGCGCGTAAGTGGTTTGGATGGCGCAACGTCACTAATTCAAAACGCCAAAAATCTTCTGAACGCCGTAATTTTGACGGTAAAGGCGGCATTTATTGCCAGCACGAAGTATCGACGAAAGGAGAGCACCCAACCGAGAACGATTGAGTGGCGAATGGCGCCACCGCAACGCGCAGCCACGGCCATTCGCGTTAACGATTTTGCGTCATCGAATGGTGGGATAGGAAATGGTATGTCGAACGGCGGAGATGAGGCTGGCCATCAACGTCACGGTATCATCCGACGTGTTTCTGAACGAAGGCCCCAAAATTCAGCACAGTACCAGTAGGTGGGCTACGAATATTTGATATTGTAAGTCAATCTTCTCTTTTTCTTTCAAAATTTCTGTTTTTATTTATTTTTATGCTGTTTTATCATGTATGCATTAAGCATTAGCTTTTGTTAGTTTGAAAAGCCTTAACTATTAAGTAAATTTTAAAATTATTTACGAAGCATACAGAAGTGGAATTTGACTAAATGACTTTTGAATATTAACTAACTTATAAGATATTTATTACGCGTTGCATTTTTAACAGGTGGGGATCTTATTTTTACTTTCGAAAGATAAAATCTTGTTATTTATAAGGTAGATGAATCCAAATGTTCGGGGATCTGCCATAATATTTATTTTCAACCCGCGGCGCCACCAGAAACTCGAAGCGGAGATTCTGTCATTTTTTGCTGGTTTTCGAAATTAATCTCGAATGACCTTTTCATATCACGCGCAAACCGTTTTTTTCGAATATTTTTTTGATGACAGATTCCATTTGTTTCTGGTGACGACTAAATTATGTCGGAATTTTTATTTGCTCACGTTAAGCAAAACGAGCTGCCTCAAAAAATTGCGAATTTTTTTTGTTTTTGAAATTATTTCGCAAATTATTTAAATTTGCAAAATTCGAACTAAAATGCGAAATGTTCATATTTACGCCCATTACGTGCGTAAAAACAATAATTTCCGACTATATTCAGCTTTGTTTTATAATTTTTGAGAATTTTATCAAAATTTTAAATTATTTGCAATATTATACGCTATAATGTGAATTATAAATGTAAATCACTTAATCATGTTTCTTTTAAACCTCATTGTTATTCAAACATTGTATTCAAAATAACGCTTAATTATAATATTATTCAGCTGGCTTACAAATTTTTGACAATAAACTTTCCCATTTTTTACAATTTGTTATCATCATTTTATATCGATTTTTTCTCTCCAATATTTGTTCATGAAGTGAAAAAACGCGGCTTTTTGGATGTTGAAAGAAAAACTAACCATTTTTAACATATGTGTTTTCAAAAGCATTTTTCTGCTTTGTCAAAAAAAAACTTAACAAATTAAATTTTCAAATTGTCGTTCATTGTACACCACAATGTAACGTGCGAGGTTTTTCCCCAAATTTTTTATTATTTGAATTGGTAGCATCAATTAATTTTTTTTTCAGTTTCCACTATAATTAAGCGAAACGATTTCCACTATAAAGTTTAGTTCTTCAAAGAAAGTTTTATTTTGATATTTCAATGAACCTTAAATAAGCAAGCAAATGGTGAATTATGCGAACAATTCATTTCAATGGCAAGGCGGTGGCTATTTTCGCTCTAATTGCGTCAATTATCATCGTCGGTTATGTCATTTATGCTGAGAACAGTAAACGCAATTCATCCGAGGGAACCCCACAAAATCAAACGGCAAGAGCCATAGACCGGGATCTGCAATTTCGTCTGAGGTATAATGCAGAGCCAAATTCGGGTAAGTTCATTCATAATACTGGAGGTTAATATTTTATGTACATTAATATTAAAAACAGTTCGATGTTAATTTTAGATAGAAGCGCGTTTGCTGAATTGGCGCCCACAGTACAAAATACAACTACCTCTGATTGTAATTACAAACCAATTATTTGTAATTATAATGTATAATACGCAATTTTAGTAGAAAAGCGGCTAAAGGTAGTCGAAATGATACGCCACGCTTGGAACGGGTATAAAAATTTCACATTCGGCGCTAATGAACTAAGGCCTATTAGCAAATCGGCGCACAATCAGCCTATTTTCGGGGGCAGCAAAATGATGGCGACAATTGCCGACGGCGCAGATACACTTTGGATTGCAGGTTTAATGGAAGAATATAAACAAGTGATTTTTATATTGTATGTCCTTCCTCGAAAATATTGCATTTTTAATTTTAGGCACGCGATTTTATTCGCGATAACTTCGACATTTCCAAGGCAACTTCATCGTTTTCTGTTTTTGAAATTACGATACGTCATGTTGGCGGATTTTTAGCTCTATACGCTCTTACAAAAGAAACATTTTACATGTAAGAAGGAAGCTTTTGTCTAGATTTATTTTTCAATACATTTTTT
Source organism: Deladenus siricidicola (assembly GCA_009724625.1). Lineage (NCBI taxonomy): Eukaryota > Metazoa > Nematoda > Chromadorea > Rhabditida > Sphaerulariidae > Deladenus > Deladenus siricidicola. The sequence goes on along the minus strand of SAUE01000308.1, from coordinate 41,212 downwards.
GTATGTTTTAGCGAAAAGGCTAAAAGCATCGTTGATATGCTTTTACCTGCGTTTGATACTCCTACCGGTATTCCAAAATCGTTAATGAATCCAGTGACGGGTAAAGCATCAAATTATCAATGGGCGTACGACGGCGCATCGATACTTTCCGAAATCGGAAGCTTGCACTTGGAATTTCGATATTTGTCGCAATTAACAGGAAATAAAACTTATTTGGAAAAGGTGAATCAAATATATTTAATGGAAGCTTTAAAAAATTACATAATTTCACTGACATTTATAAACTTATTTCAGGTCGAAAAATTGAGAGATGTACTCGATAAAGCCAAGAAAAAGGACGGATTTTACACTAATTATATTTCGCCGATTTCCGGAAATTTTTTATCCGAAGATGTTTCTATAGGAGCGATGGGAGATAGCTTCTACGAATATTTGTTAAAAGAGTGGATACATAGCAATAAAACTGACCAACAAAGTATTCGCATGTACAAAGGAGCGTCGAAGACACTTCGAAATAGGTTATTATTTTCATTCTTTTACACTTTGTTTACAAAAATTAAAATAAAAACAAAACAAGAACATTTTCGTTTTCGTAGATTAACATTCAAATCGAAGGACAATCTCGTCTACATCGCAGAAATGAAATCTCAAGTAGTGGAACACAAAATGGGCCATCTTGCATGCTTTGCGCCGGGAATGTTTGCGCTAGAGGCCACTTTGGAAGAAAGCGTTGCGCAGAGAACAGAAATTTTCGAATTTGCAGAGGGATTGGGTAGAACATGTCACAAATTCTACGAGAATTCGGCAAGTGGTATTGGGCCAGAAATGGCTTATTTCAACGAAGGAGTGTATAGCACAAGGTTTCTTTTTGAGTTATATATTATTATGTATTTGGGTCAGGTTTCCAGCCAAACCGAGAAAACCATCCTTATGCACCTAAATATTGGCAAAAATGTTTAAAAAATGTAAAATTACTCAAATATTTTTCTATTTTAGAAATGAGGAAAGCGGATTCGTACTACGACCGGAAGCAATCGAAGGATGGTTTTACTTATGGAGAACAACAAAGAAATCGGTATGGCTAAAAATAAAGAACCCGAAAACATAAGCGAGGTTCGCCCACTATAATTTATTCATTTTTCAGTTATACAAAGAGTGGATATGGGACGCAATTATGGCAATCGATAAGTATTGCCGCATTGAAAATGGATTTGTTGGACTGAAGAATGTTAACGAACCACTAAATCAGGTATTTATATTCACTATTGAACACGTAATGTTCAGAGGAACCATGCGATAGATAATAAACACTTTAGAAGTACGATGATGTCCAACAAAGTTTTTTTATTGCGGAAACTTTGAAATATGCATATCTAACGTTCGACGACACGTTATTGCCACTTGATCAATGGGTATTCAATACGGAAGCTCACGCATTTCCTATTCAAGCACATTAAACATATTTTCTCAAAATTCACTTATATCGAAACTAATTTTATATTTTTTATGATATGTAGTTGGAAACGAAAATTTTAAATCACCTGAATGGCTGGTTTCCAAAAAAGGTAAAAAAAGGGTAGTGATGGAATTTCCAAATTTTTCGACCAATCTCCGGTCTTTTTTTACCACCGCAAAATCTGGAGAAATATCAGCCATGAAATTGTTTTGCAAAATTATTTGATGCTAACATAGAGAACCATATACATATTTATTTACAACGCAACTTCACATATCAACAAATGATTATATTTCGAAAGCAGGAAACATTATATTTTTAGTTCCGAAAGAGTGAAACAAAATACTTTACCTCTTTTCTAAGAAAACAATGAAATATCGCCAAATTTCTTTCGCTACCAAATATCGACAAACTGAAAAACGAAGCTTGAAAAGGCAAGGTTTACTTCTTCTTCGGAATATACATGGACATAGCCGCATCGGCAGGCAAATTCGCCGCGCCAGGGATGTATTGACTCTAAACAATTGAACTTATAATATTTAAGAAAATGAAAACCAAAAAAACCAATTTTCGTTTTCAAAATTGAAAATTTACTTCTGATTCTGATGGCCAATCGCATAAAAAAGGTACCTGAGCGATTCCCACTCCCATCATCACCGTCGCCCCATCGGCGGGCAGTGCAGTGACAGGCGTCTTGGGCTTCTCTTCCACTTTCGCCTTGGCTGGTGGCTCCTTGACGACCGGCGCTGGTGCTTTCGGTTTTTGAGGGGCCGCGGGTGCTGGCGCCAATTTTTCTTTCAAAGGCACGACTTTTGGCACTGCAGTGATCGGCGTCTTTAACGTCTTGGGCTTTGAATTTGCATCGATTGTCTTTTCCTTCTCAGACTTTTTCTTATTTTCTAATACATATAAGAATTAATAATACGTGTATTTCAATTTTCAAAGTAAATTAAAAAAATCAAATTTGAAAAACTAGAAAGATGGCCAAAAAATCTAAAGAAAACATTTCTCAAAAATGAAAAATTTTAAAATCAGAAAAACTTGTGAATTTTTAGCTTCAAAAAAGTGGAATTTTGAAAAAATCTAAAACTGGGCAGGGAAAATGGCATGGAACTAGCAATTAAAGAAGTATGTATAGGAAACGTCATTCAAAATTTTTCAAAAAATTGCCGATTTCTCAAAAATCGAAATCATTGATTTTGAAAATCCAAATTTTTAAACCTAATACATACCTTCAGTCTTCTTCACTACACTTTCCTTTGATTTTGTGGCCGTTGCGTCCGCGACTGGCTTTGGTGGCGCAACAGCAACTGGCGGTGATGGCGCAGCTGCTACTCCAGGTGGTGGTGGCGGCGCAGCTGCTGCTCCTGCTCCAGGTGGCGGTGCTGCTGGTGCAGGTAACGGTGCTGCTGCTGGTGTAGCTATTGGTGGTGGTGGTGGTGCGGGCATCTTTGGCTTGAAAGGTGGCGGGGGAGGTACCATAATGACCGGTTTTGGCATTGCCGTCGGCATTAGGGTTGGCATTGCTACTTTGCTTTTCACCTACAAATTTTATACGTATACTGACAACAATTTTCATTCATTTACTTAAATAAAAATTCCGGATGCCAACAAAATAATTTCCTTAAATTAAATTGAACTGTTTTTATACTGCCGGGCCTCAGCCTACATGATTTTAATTTCTCCTTTTTAAAAAGCAACTTTAAAAATGTGCTACAAAAATTTTTGATTTTCGAGAAGTCTGCCGATCTGTAAAAATGTAATACATATAAACTAGTACTTTATTTGCTCCATCGGCCTTCCGCTTTTCCTGTGCTTTTCGGGCGGCCTCAATTTCCGCATCACACGCCCTCTTGGCCTCTTCCTCCTCACGTTCCTGTTTAGCGCGTAAAGCAGCGTCCATTTCCAATTTAGCCATATCGTTTTCGGCGTCTTTGGCGGTGCATGGCTCAGTGTTGAGAGCCGGCTTCGTCGCTGAGACAGCTCCATCAGGCGCAAGGACTTTCGGCTAAATTACCTGACACCACATTAGTCAAAACTTAAAATTGGAAACATCAACCTTACTCAAATTTCTATACATCGCCTGGCTAGGCTACATCGTTTAGTAATTCTAAAGCTAGGATATATGCCTAACTTTAGCTTCAACTGGATAGCTTCTGGACAAGTCTACCAGTAATTCATTTTTATTCCAAGCTCCCCCATAAGTTTCGTACATTTTAGCCTTGGGGGAGGGTAAATTAGTCTCAGCCAAAAATATAAAATACCTTCTTGCAACAAACAAAAACTGCGTGAAAGAAGAGTAAAAGCGGGACGGCCGAAAGAACGGTGGCAACTACGAACGCTTCCAAAAAGTTTTCAGCTGTGACAGGTCGCGTAAAGAATGGTGTACGAAAATAGTCACTTAACATCATCCAATCGGCTCCGCACTCTCGAAAAGTAGGCGTAAAAAGTAAAAGTTGACGAAATGCGTTTTCTCACACCGAAGTCGACGTCACGATTGCAAGATGACCGCCTTAAAATGGCAGGAAAACACCTAATGTAACGACGTTGATGATGTAAAAGACTTATTTGTCGGACAAGTTCGAGCGTCGCGCGACATATTGCGCAGCGCGCCACGACAATTAAAAATTGAGGTCCACTTTTTTGATTGTTTGCTCTCTTATTGAAATTTTCCCGAAATTTGACTCTGTTCGACTTTCTTCATTTTTGATTTTGACCGTAGAAAATGTTTGCACAGTCGTTTGAAACAGCGATGAGCCACTCTGATTCAAATCGTACTTGTTCCCCACTCCACGTCTCGTCAAAACCGGAAAGAACGAGAATCGAGTTAGAGAGTAAATTATTTTATATGAGTTGGCGTTGCGCCAATAAGAGAATGTAGACAAACGGAGAAAAACAATTAGACTTCCAATTCTTGGTTGTTGTAACGTAACGAGGTTATTGTTGGTGTTGTTGTTGTCCTTGGCCCCATCACTCCCTCCCATTTGAGGCGTAATTTCATTGTAAAAATGCAATAAAAATGCGCAAAAAATTCGAAGAAGTTATGGGTGTCGCCGTTTTCTACAGCCAAATTTTAACTATAGAAAACGGCGACGATGGCAAAATTGTTTCATTTTCTTGGAGATGAATCATGCGTCGAAATGACCCACACAAGTCAACCTCTTTTCCTTTTTTTTGAATTTCAGTATTTAATTTGCAAGTTTGGCTATACCGATAAAAAAATTTCTCAAATATATTCGGTTCCCTCATGTCTATGTATTGTTTTATTTAGTATGAGTGCTTCTGAAGAAAACGTACAGGATCAAGACGCGTCGAATTTAACTGAAAACAATGTGAAGGCTGAAGGCGAAGTTAGC